>APFE030201806.1:0-23393 GCA_000404065.3 Pinus taeda
CCTAGCACATCACCATGTGGGTCACCAATCGTTTTGGTGAGAAAGAAAGATGGCTCGTGGAGAATTTGCATTGATTAGTGAGCACTGAATAAGATAACAATCAAAAATCATTATACCCTTCCTCGCATAGATGATCTTTTAAATCAATTGAAGGAAGTTGTTTATTTCACCAAGTTGGATTTGCATAGTGGATACCATCAGGTTAGAGTTGCAGAGAAAGATGCATGGAAGACTGCTTTCAAAACAAAGCAGGGATTGTATGAGTGGTTGGTTATGCCTTTTGGCCTAACTAATGCTCCTGCTACTTTCATGAGATTAATAAATGATGTACTTAGACCTTTTCTTGATGATTTTGTTATTGTGTATCTGGATGACATTTTGGTTTTTAGCAAAAAGTGGGAAGAACTCTTAAAGCATGTTAAGCAGACACTAGATGTTTTGAAAAGAGAAAAAATTCATGTTAAACTCTCAAAATGTGAATTTGACAAAACATCTTTGAATTATTTGGGTCATATAGTAGGAGGTGGTGAATTGAAGATAGATCCGTCTAAGGTGGCAATCATTGTAAACTGGCCTAAACCCAAATCTGCTATAGAAGTTAAAAGCTTCTTAGGAGTAGCACAATATTGGAGGAAGTTCATTTCTAACTTTTCCTTAATTGCAGCTCCCTTACATGCTTTAACAGGATTGAACAAGGTGTTTCAGTGGGGAGGCAAACAACAGAAAGCCTTCGACACCTTGAAAGAAAAGATTAGTACAACACCTATACTAGCACTGCTTGATCTTCAAAGACCATTTGAGATCCAAACATATGCCAATGACTATGCCATGGGAGTAGTGTTGACATAGCATGGTAAACCCATATGTTATCATTCCGAGACTTTTAATCCTGCAGTAGTTAACTATCCTAGATATGATAAAGAATTGTATGCATTAGTAGAGAGTGTGAAAAAGTGGAAACATTACTCAATGGGCAAAGAGACAATAATACATATTGATCATCGACCACTTCAATATTTACGCTCCCAAACTAAGTTGTAACAATCAAGACATTATAGATGGATGGGTTTTCTACAACAGTTTCATTTAGTCATTAGATATAAAAAGGGAATACATAATAAAGTTGCAGACATGTTATCTAGACCCATTATAAATGCATCTACTATACTTAAGCATAATTCTGTGCTACATGAAAGCTACATTGAACAATATGCTCAAGATATAGGCTTTAAAGATGTATATACAACTTTAAGTCAAGGAAAACGAGTAGAAGAATTGGATTATCATGTAAAGGAATGACTCTTATACCATTGTGGGAAGTTATGCATTCCACAAATAGAAAGAGTAAAGATAATTAGAGAAGCACACAATTCTATGATATCAGGGAACTTTGGGGTAAGTAAAACAATTGCACAGCTACAAAGATTTTGTTATTGGCCAAAAATGAATGAGACAGTTTCTAGATATGTAAGAGGGTGTATTATGTGTGCTAAAAGAAAGCCTTAAACTAGGCTTGTACACTCCATTACTAGTTCCTTCTCACCCTTGGGAAAGTGTTTTCATGGATTTTGTTGGAGGACTACCTAAATCTAGGAAAGGTCATGATTATCTATATGTTGTTGTGGATAGGTTCAACAAAATGTGTATTTTGATACCTTGTAATAAATAGATTACAACTGGAAAAACTGCAAAACTGTTGTTTGAACATGTATGGGTTCATTTTGGATTATCCACTTCCATTGTATCTGATTGAGACACCCGATTTGTGGGGAAGTTTTGGTCAATTCTGTGGGAACTGATGGACACCAAACTGAAGAAAAGCATAACTTTTCATCCACAAACTGATGGCTAGACAGAAGTAGTTAACAGAACAGTGATCTAGTTACTCAGAGGATATTGCAGCAAACATCCTAAGCTTTGGGATGAACATGTGTGTTATGTGCAGCATGCTTACAACAAAGCAAAACATTCTTCTACACAGAGATCTCCTTTTGAGACCTGTTTTGGTTTCACACCAAGGTCTCCTTTGGATTTTATCTTTGGTAAAGATACCACAGTTGAGGGACACAGTGATGTGGACAGGGCAACTAGTTTCATTGAACAAATCTAAGAGATCCACCAGGCAGTACAGGAATAGCTGGAAAAGATCCAAGCCAAATACAAGGCAAGGCATGACAAGCATCGGATGGAGCATAGTTTCCAAGTTGGTGACCAAGTCTGGCTGTATATCAGTAAGGATAGGATGCAAGGTGAAGGTAAAAACCTAAAGCCTATTAGGTATGGACCCTTCAAGATACTTGAGAAGATTGGTGAGAATGATTTTCGCCTTGATCTACTAGCTTACATGCACATCTACTTAGTTGTAAATGTAGATTGCTTGAGATTGTTTGAACCCTCACTAATTGAGGATCTCAAAGAGTAGAGTCAATTGCCTTCTATTGATGACTTGCTACCTGAATATCTTAATGAACAGCAAGAAGACACAGTTTCGGACAGGAAGGTGAGGACGATGCGCATGGGTGATGTTGAGTACCTCAAAATTGGGCTCAAGGGTTCAAAGCCAAGCAGTGCAAAGTGGATCGGGATTGGACAAGTGAGACAATTGTACCCTCACTTAGTTGATGCTTGAAAACCAACTTTTGGTGGTCCAAAATATTTTCAATGGGAAGGCTATGATCCAAATTGGATCCATGAAGAATTATCAAAGTGCCATGACTGTATCAAATCAAGACAGACATTAGAAATTTATGGACAAAGAGCGATCAGGAAGCCCTCTGGACAATGGAAGTTTGTAGCGAGCAAGGAATGACGAGGACCTCAGTCAAATCGCGCTGACCAAGGCCCATGGAGTCCATGTAGGAGGAAAAATTGACAGTTGGGAAGCTTGGATCAGGAAATGGAGGCTATTTCTGATGCGCGATTAGTCATGCATCGCTAGGAAAAACACCAAGAGAAGGAAAGGCCTCGAGCGCTCAGTTGCATGGGAAGCTGGGAAACCGTGAGGGAAAGCGCTAAGGCAAAAGGCAGGTCCCACACTCCAAAACCGATGGTATATCGGGGGCATCCTTGGGTGGCAAGCGGATTTGGCTGGAAATGAGCAATTCCATTCAGCGCACGATGCATGTCCAACAGATGAGAGAGAAAACAACCTCTCATCGCACCCTAACAGTCGAGCAAGTAAACTGCACAAAATGAGCGAATTTCGTAGGATCTGGGGCTCCAGATCTGACAGTGGAGATAGCGCCTAATGGAGAAACTAGATTTGACAGGGGATTAAGCCATGGCACATAAAGGTCTGAAGTCCGATTTGAGCACTGAGTTGGCGGGTGAATCATTCCATAGTGTAATTGAATTACTGAGCCGTCAAGGAAGAGTTGGTGTAGTTCGTGAGAGTATAAGTGGCCACTTCCCTATGGATGATGGTGATGACGTAGAGGTAGGGAACTCCATGCGAACAACAGCGGGCAAACCGAAGGGGCGGAAGAGTAAGCGAACAATCAAAGATAGATCAGCTTTAAAGCCATGAACAGATAGAGAACAAAATGGAGAAGAGAGAAGAAAATGAAGACAAAGAGAGGGAGAGAAAAGAAAAGACAGTGAAGCAAGAAGCAGAAAACAAAGAGCCGAGTCGACCTAAGGTAGCATCGAGCAGATAGAAAGATTAAGAGGTTCAAGCAATCCCTATGAGGATCTATTGGGAATTGAGCACCACATTGGGCTCCTCCCATTAAATACTAGAGAGGTCAAGATCTGTTAAGGAAAAGAGCCTGTGCACTCTAGTGGCTTGGGGGATCTAAGAACCACCCTACCAAACATTATTTGTTTCAAGGAGACTCAGATTGACTTCCTCATTGAAAATCTCTACTTTTAAGACACAATAAAAGAAGGCCACCAGTGAAAGCTGGACCAGAGATGTAGCCCTATAGGATATGGTGAACTCCTTATTAATTTGTTGTGTTCTTATATTTGCTGATTATGTTTCTCTTACTGTTTTCCATTTTTCCAGTGTCTGTGTATTTTGCAATCTGATCGATCCGTTGCCTAAAATGACATAGACACACACCAACACATGAGTCTGTAATACCTTAATTCAATAAGTATTTAACTGAGATCACTCAAGAGTGATTTTCAGATCATTCAAGGAGAATAACGTAGTATTACTGTATGACAGCAAGTTCGAGAAATTCCTTGGCAAGCTCTAAATGCATTGGTTGGGTCCCTATATAGTCAAAGAAGTTACAGATGGAGGCGTGGTCTAGCTTGCTAAGCTCAATGGAGACCCCTTCCTGGGAAGAGTAAATGGTAGTCACCTAAAGCTCTACAAAGGTGTGTCGACTGCCTGACTAACCGACCAAAGGATAGTCTCACCACTCCAGCCAATTGAAAGAGGGCGCAGGATGATAAAGCAATTTGAGGGGCAGTTGCGTGACCACCGAGGTGTGCGTGGATATGGCCTGTCACAAGGGTCGCGGTTTTGGGGAAAGGGATGTGCTACTACGTTGGCAAGAAGAGAGGTGACTGTTGTTGTCACTATTCATGACAGGATGTTTGAGTTATGGCAAAGGGAGTAGGCGTGGACAATTAAGAGACAAGGTACGAGCCAGATCTGGAAAGATCTGCAGTAGGATTAACATGACGACGTTGGAAAAGGTGGGAGCCAACGTATTTGAATTTCGAAACACTGATAAATCATAGGGGGGCCTCTACCGAACAAGCTGCACTTCTGAGAACCTTAAGCTATTATGCTCTCCCACCACTATGGAACTCTTCATTATCTACGCTCAAGGAATAAGGCTGAGAGTTGTGATATGGACAAAGATGCAGGGCTCTTTGAAAAATACGGTGTGGATAGCTACGGACACGACACAGAGTTCAACATCGAAGGGAGGGGATGTGTCAGAAATTTGTTGACATGAAGAAAAATTGGTCCGAATTTCGTCACCTTACCCATGGGCTAGTCAGCGAACCATAAAGGATAGAGTAAAGTTGTAAATACGGAGCCAAATAGTGGAATTGCAGTTAAAAAGACATCTGTGGTGTATCTTGAAGACTGGAATCTCACGGACAACAAAAATGTTCTTGCAAAATTGCAACACAAGCTACAGTAGACAGTGTGAAGAGAAGATACGAAATTCAAAATTGGCTGCGTTGGTACAAGGAGGTCCCATATGTGGCACCCCAGCTAGAGCTAAAATCCTATGAGGGGGTGTTCTGTGTTAACCAAGCAGAGAAAAATGAGCAGTATCGGTTGTGAGAATTGGTAGAAACAATGAAGCAAGAGCTAGAAGAAGCATTGCAAGAGATGAAGAAGGAGCAATAGCATGAAGGAAGTCACTCACGGGGAGGTGAACCACAGAGCCTAGGCAGCGTGCCTCACTGCACCGATGAGTGACTCAGGGTGAGCCATGATGATTGTGTTGGGGGCCTATTGGGTAGCAGAGGTCCCACGTAATAGTTTTGGGGTTTAGAGCCTATAAATTAGGATAAAAATATGATAAAGACTCCAAAATATGCAGAGCACGAAATGTAATAGATCGAGTCAAGGGGTTGTTCACCCAAGAAATAATATAGAATAATAGGAAGTAAGTCGACTTGACCATGGTCCGTGGACAGTGGGAATGTATAAATAGAGTGAGGCTCTATGGGTAGAAAGTAGTTTTTTGGGGAGATGTACTTTGAATCTGAAATCTAATGGGTTTTTAAGAAGAAAAGTCTGAAGCGTCGGTAAGCCGGAGTCAAGGGTGTTACACAACAATTTGTCACCGTCCCTGCTACCCTTGTCCCGTATCCTGGAGGACTCATTCTAGGACCTATGAGAAGTGACATGGCCTAAAAAAACTTGCATTGCATTCCTCTTAACATGAGCTTTGTTTTCCCTGAAGACATCTCCTACTGAAAAACCCTAAAAATAGCTCTTTTTCCATTGGCGTGGTTCCATAGTTCAACAGTCGCGCCAAGGGGACAAATCCTCCAAAGAGGGCACGCCAATTAGTGCTCCGTCATAAAGTCACACCCGTGCCAACCATATTAAGAGGTGTTTTTTAACAAATAAACGACAAAAGTTTCATCCTAACAAATTCCTGGACTGCTATCTATCTTGAGTTGGGTGGTTTGGCTACGGATTTCCATAGAGAGGATGTGGTTTGCCACCTCTCATGGAAACTTCCTTGATGATATGGCCAATCCCATGATTATTGGTTATGATCCCAACTCCCCTTCCTCCATCTATAAAAGCTTGCCTATTTCCTTTGTAAGCTAGTTCCAGAGTTTCAGAATTCCCAAATTCCCAAGAGCTTCATGCTGTAAGAGCCTTCTTGATTCCCTTAAGGCCAAATCCAAGCAAGGAGACTATTGTCCAAGATCCAAAGAGAGAGGCTTGTCCTTATTCCCGACAGGATTTGCGAGACATGTGCTGCTGATGACCCGCCAAGGAGAATCCAACGTCAGAACATTGGTTATACTCTCCTTTGATTGATTATTAATGAACGACTATTGGTTATGGTTCCACTCTTGGTATTATTTATGATGATGATGAGATATGTCTTTTCTAACTGACATATAGTTGCGTATACTAGATTTTATGCTTGCGTTTGTATTGTTTCTTGTATGTGCAGGTGTCCATTTGCGAAGATCATGAGGATTGTGATCTGCTGGAGTAGAGGAACAAGAGCACCACCTCTCCTACAAACAATAGCGTTGGAATCCAGGTAAGCCTTCATCACTAGTCTATTTATTTGCAATTAGAAACTTGCACTATAGCGTTTGACGATTGTTGCTAGACCCAGTCTGGGCTAGTATGGATCGCCTCTATCCGCAGAGTGGATTTACCTCTTCAACAATTTGGCGACTCCGCTGGGGAGCTTGTCTTTCCTTTTCCGTTGTTTCTTGATTTTTTCTTGCTTGGTCAGCCTTTTGGGCTGGGTTATTTTGCTATTTTTTCTTCTTGGTTTGCCTGGTTATCGTTGGTCTAGTTTTGGATTTCTTATTTTTCATTTTGGCACAACAAACTTGACTGGCACGTTTTTTCGCGTAACAGTCGCGCCAATTGGCGCTAGTTGTCAATATATTACTCGCGTCAATCCTTAAAAGGCGCTAGTTTCAGCCTAACAGTCATGCCAGGCCTTGGGTTTGCTAAGGTTTGCTTGATTTTAAGCCTTATGAGCTTGGTCTTTGTTTTTGGTTACATTTTCTTGATTGCTTGAGTGTGTTGGAGTCCTGTTTGACTGGTTTTAACCTTCATCCTTTGGTTGTTTGCCATTTTCTATCGATCCCACATTTTTAGCCCTAGGACATCTAGTGGCTTTGTGTGTCGAGCCCTCCTTAGGAGTTTTTGGTCTTTTATTGGTCCGTCGACTTTCTGATTGCTCCCCTGCATTCGTTTAGTGGTTTTTAATCATTTCATTGCATTGTTTGAGTGATTTACCTCTTTTTCACTTGAGTTCCACCTTGTTTCTCTTTGGGCCTAGATTACACGGCTCATTTATGTATTTGGGATTTTTCTCGGTTTTGAAGGACTGCTTTGTCAATTTAGGGATCTGATTGTGCTCGCATTGAGTGAAATTTGCTTGTTTTGCTCTCTTATCATCATTTCTCAAATTGCTCTCTTTTCATTAGTTTTTCAGTTTGTTTAGTGCACTTTGCCCTTTACATTGAAAAATAAAAAAAAAAATCTCTTTTGCTTTTCATTAGTTAATGTGAATTAGAGCTTTTCGTTGTTATTAGTGATTAGTGACTTTGAACAAAATCTTTTTGATTTGCATTAGCTGCATTAGAGATATCGTTGGTTGTTTTTTGATCATTTTGTTTGTGTGAAAGCTCTCAACTCTCTTATAGTTAGCGTTCATCGAATAAAATGATATACTATGGCATATAGCTTGCATTTAGGAGATTTTGAGATACTACACTCGCTAGGGCCTGAAAATTGAAACGTAATTGAAGATAAATGTTGAAATATACTCAATTTACACTAAGGTAGCATTGGAATTTAACGAAACATATTTAGAGGTCTAGGCTAGAGACGTGCTCCGACGTCGTTAAACCTAGTCACTTTTATTTCCACTCGAGGTTGGGTGATTCCTCCTTCTGTGACTCAATAGTGGTCTAGTACGGAATTGTGCTCCCACGTACCATCGAGTATATGGGGAGACCCCACTAGTTTATCATCCTTTATCCATAGGAAGCCGAGTCTGCCGCCCTATACCCATGATACATCGAACACAGCATTCGGGGAGATTGCCTACATGTACGGAAAGTCCTTGGTTGATTTCTCTTTCATTTCTAAAACCAAGGTGTATATTGCAGTTCACGGTTATTTGGTACACCCTCTTTACCTAGTATCCTTGAGCAGTCAATTGATCTTTTTTGACTCCCTAAATTTGAAAGGATCACCAAGCGCTTGCCCTTTCACGCTTGTTTCAAATCTGAAAGTGATAGAGTCACCTTTTATCCGTTTCTTGACTCTTAAAACATGAAACCGTGAAGTTTCTTAATTTCAATGTGCTAAAAATTAAATCACCCACAATCACATGCCCTGTTAGATTCCGCTTGTTGGCCGTTTGATTGTGTATCTTGACTCTTTTTCAGCCCCGTGTGCAATTTTCAGTTTTTGATGGCAACTTTTCCAGAGTTCACCAACCCAGGAATCCCCTCTGACGGGAATCCTGGTCATTTTCCTCCTTCTGGGAATGTTGGTGCTCCATACATGGCAATGTTGTCCCTTCCTGGGTTAACTATTGGGTTGCCTATTTGGTTGTTCTCAACCTCTGTGGTCTCTAATGTCTCAACTACTGGTCAATCAGTTCCTCCACTCGGACAACATCATGTTGATTCCAAGGTGGACCCCTCCCCTTCTTCACCTGTTTCTACGTCCTCATCTTCTACTTCGCCTGGTGAAAGTCTGGATTCAAGTAAGCAGGTGGCTAAGAAGAAGAAGAAGAATTCTCATAAGTGAGAGGCTAAAAGTACAACTACTGCTCCGAGTACAGCTCAGGTCGGACCACCTTCTGCTCCTCTACAGAAGGTCAAGTTTCCTTGTAAATTGTGCAAGAGTGACCATCTTCTTCGTGATTGTCTTGGAATTCCTAGGATCTTAGAAGTATGGTCTCATGATTCAAATCGTCCCTCATCGTCCTCTGAAGCTCATGGCTATGCTACCCTATCAACTGGCAATGGTAAGAAGAAAGGGAAGATTCGATTCCCCTGTAGGCTATATGAAGGCAACCATCCCCTTCACCTTTGTCCACTCATGGATAAAGCTTCCACCGTTTTGGAAAGTCTTGTAGCTTCTTCACCCCAACTCCCTGTCAGTTATTAGAGGCTCTCTTTGGACCCTCTCCTTATCGACAATGAGATTGACTTAGATTCTTCTCTTGTCCATCCTCCTCTTTCCGAACCTGGCTGTGCTAAGCCTGGTCTAGACCAATCGTTGGTCGGCGAGAGTATCAACTTGGGTTCCCCACTCGTTGATCACTTTGTTTCAGAAGAGAATCGTGCTCATGTTCTTCTCGTCTCGTTAGGTTCTCCTGAGTCCAAAAATGACCCTCCTATCCCAGCTGATCTAGAGAGTCCTTCTTTGGTTCCTTCGGTGTAAGGGGGCAATCATACGATTCCCCCACCAGGTAGTTCAGTCGTTTCCTTCGACTGGAGTCACCTGACTACTTTCTGCCTTCCATCCCATGTTCCTTTCCAGATTATAGTACATGCCTATGATAAGGCAGTACTTGGCACTGTCCTGGATGAGGGTGCATCTGTCAGTATTATGCCTTCCACTACTTGGCAAGCTTTGGGCTCCCCACAGCTTGTGCCAGTCGCACAGAATCTGTTACCATTTGACGGAGGAACCAGTCAACCATTAGGGATCCTTCCAAAGTTCCCTATTACTTTGGGAGGCAAAACCATCTATATAGACGTATTAGTTACCCAAGGTGCTTTAGATTTCAATCTTCTCCTTGGCCGTGACTATGTTTATGCCATGGGGGCCCTTGTCTCTTCACTTTTCCGTGTGGTTTGATTTCCACACGATGGAAGGATCATGACTATAGATCAATTATCGTTCTTTAGTCCCCTGGTGCCTCCTGCACAGTTGTCATCCCCTCCTAGTTTTTATCCATCTGTTGTATCTACCCCACCACAGGTCAACTACGTGGCTACTTATCCCGTGCCTGTATCCAGTGATGCTGCCATCATGCATAGTGTCCTAGGGGCATTCGGTCCTGACTTCCAAGACATTATCCTTCCACCGGGAGTGGCACTCTTGGAAGCAACGACTTCCTGTTCATTATGATGAAGTTCGTGTGGAGCATAGTTCGCTTTCCTACATCAAGCTCCTTAAAAAATGAAAGTGGGTATGGTCGGAGCATAGTTCCTTTCCTGTGTCAAGCTCCTTAAAAAATGAAACTTGGTGTCACGAGGATAGTTCTTTTAAGTGTGTCAACCTTGTTAAAATAATGAAACATGAACTCGTTCAATTCGAGTGTGATCAAAATATTGTCATCCTTCACTCCATTTTCAATGGACTAAAGCTTGGGGCCATGTACCTCGAATTGAGACATCATGCTGGGGGGCATACCCGTTTCCCTTGTTTTCAAGCATAGTTTGCATGTGTGTGCTTTTAAGCTTGCATAAAAAATAAAATTCATTTCCAAGCATAGTTTGCATGTGCTGTCATGTGTGCTTTTAAGCTTGCGTAAAAATAAAATATGTGATTAAATACATTTTGCATTGGGTCGTTTGTTATGCGACGGATACATTAGGTTACATTGGTGTTAGACATCTGCATGGCATGTAAAAACATCATCACATGTAAAAGATCCATCCAACCATAGGCATATGTATATATATATGTGTGTGTGTGTGTGTGTGTGTGTGTCGAAATGTTTGCACAACGTGCATCACATAGATAAAAAATATACATGTTCATCTTAATACATCCGGAGATGACATGTTTCTCAAAAAATATGCATGAAAATAAACCCTAGGTGTCTAATCTCTGTGGTTCTCATGATAACACGTCACCGCACGCACTAGGCGTCTTAGAAGATGGTGGAGGTGACTAAGCACTCCCACTGTATGTCTCCGGTATGTCAGTGGGACATCTACCAGTCGGGCATAGTATGGAATCCCCCGGGCTATCCCCTCAAGGTTTTGGATCAACTCTCCTCCTTCAACACCCTCTGCCTGAGGGTCAGCTATGGGCTGAGTTCTACATGAACTGGGAGACATACCGGCTGGTCTCTCTGGGCCAACATCTGCATACTCATATAACTGCTGTTAGAACGAACATGTATTAACAAAAAAAATCATAAAACATAAAATAAAAAGGAGATCATACCCAACTTTTCATCCCACTCATCTCCCTCCGGCAGTGCGAGATCTGGATCACTAGTGAAATCGGTCCCTGCGTATGGTCAGTCTTCGACTACGATCAACTGACGACGTAGCCACCCAAAAAACTCCGGCCTCCAGCACATCTGTTGGCCCCCTCCGGCTCTGGGCATCAATGCTGCCCAGCGAGCCATTCTTGGCTCTCATGGTACTGGCTCAACTACTATGGCCCCTTGGCCTTGGAAGATTGGTAGTCATTCCAGAATGAACGATACTAGGATAGAGCCATAGCCAAACTGTTTCAGTTTGGCTCACTTGCATTTCGTGAGCTGTCTCTTCATATTTACTGTCACTGTTGTGGCCCTGTCAAATATCGTGGGAATCATACACTCTGAGGCTAATAAGAGCTGGGTTTTTGTCGCCTCATGCGGTGCCTACTCCCCTGCAGCCTGCATGATGGTATGTAGCACCACCCTGAGTGCTAGATCCTCGATGGTAGCAATGTCTACCTTGCCACTCCCGGATTCGAATTGTGCCCCCGGGCACACTCGTGCCATCACCTGTTCGATTTTCTCGCCAGACAGTCTACTCCCTGTCAGTATGGGCACCTAAACCTCTGCGTGACAATCTGGTTATAAAGTAGATGTCAGAAACCTCTAGTTCTAATACTTGATCCCGTAGTGTGAACACTTGTTCGTTCTCATCCCAAATGCTGATCAGGTATTATAAGAGCTCGGGTTGAGCTCATAAATAAGGTGTCAGGAAGAATTTCTTCAACCCACAATTCCTGAGGGCATTCATGCAACCTTCATTTTCCATGGCTAATTTGTCCTCTCTCTCGTGCTCCCTCTCTTTCCTTTCAATCACCATTTTTCTCGGTTGCCTGCATCCATATGGTCAAGAACCCTTGATTAGATCTTTGTTATGCCAAAAATTCATTCAGATCAATTATAAATCCGAAGTTTAAGGTGAAAAATTAGGTTCCGCCGTTGGCACGGAAGTTTCTAAAACAGTCGTGCCCATCGGTGCAGGCCTTTGGCATATTAAAGCCCATTGGCGCGGATCCGTGCTCGATACCCACGCCAACGGGCGCAACCCTAAATTTTTAAATCTTTCCACATAAATCTAATGAGCAAAAAGAAACTATCGAAAAATGGACTGAAATGAAGTACTAGGAAGCACCTCTTACCTGGAATTGACAGGACTCTGAATGGTAGCACGGATCTGTCACAATTGTCGTCGGAAGTTTGCAAACCAAATGGACCACTACTGCTCTTTAGTGAGGTAAATAGTAAAAAGTAATTTTATTTTTACCATTTGACATATTTATAACGTTTTGAACTCAAAATAGGTTTTGAAAGTTATTTTTCTGAATATTTTAATATATTTTTTTTTCAAAAATGGGTTTACACTTGCTTTTTGTGCAACAACATGTTTTTTATGTGACTTAAACAGTGAAACGAGTTATATTTTATACTTTTTTGGACTCGGTAAATACATGAAAAAGTCATTTTGGAGTCATCTTTCAGCTCTTTTCTGACTCTCTAAACATGAAAAGATTGCCGAGGCCCTTGTCATTTCGATCTCATTAAAATGGATGTGAAACGACATCTACCCAATATACGTTTAGCCCTTTTTCGGGCTGGGATGGATTATTTACGAAAAAGGAATACCCTAGCCTATCGGGACTAGGAGGTTTCCTCGAATTTTGTTTTCTACCTTTTAAGGTCTGAGGAACTATTCATGAAAAGGGACCTTTGGAGTTTACTTTTCTGCTATCTTTTCAAAATCTCTAAACATGAAAAGATTAAGAGTTCTCCCTTTGTTAGACTCGTTAAAACTTGATGACATTGGATTCTGTCGAAATGACGTTTTACAAGCATATGCTATCCCCTTCAAGCTTGTTAATAAAAATAGTTGGGGTACTCGCCAGAAATGGTGGGGAAAATGGAACCAGAATCATTGTCATGTTAGCAGTATGTCGCTCTTGAACATGGCACTTTTCTGCATTCATGTCAGGGTGGGGACATCTCATCTCGTTTTTCACTTGCCTCCGTGGGTTTGGGTGATCCTGTTTGACCTCTCATCTGCTCTTTGCCTTGTCACCATGACCTCTGATCGATTGATGTCAAATATTGCCAAGTCCACTATTGTGCCACCGATATGTTCAAGAGAAGTTGACCTCTGCAAAATATCAACCTCCCTCTGATAACTCATATAATCCTGATTCACAAAAACATTATCTTCCTCTGTCTTGCATTGATGATGTGGGAAATACTATGACCCACCTTCGGTTAAGGTCACTTCCTGTCGACTTCAGCTCATTATCTAGGAAGCTGATCTAGAGACTCCCTTCTGGTGCCTTGGAGCCTACATGCATCAATGGCAGGTTCTTCGCATTCGACACGAGGTTTTTATCATTTTCCTCTAATCGGATGATTCTACGTGTGTTCGACGCCGACTCACTGATTCACACGCTCTAGATTGTACCTGTAGTACCTTAAGGGACATTGTCAATATTGGTGGTACCTCTCATGTCTGTTAACAACTTTCACCATTGGCTGGTAATCAGACGATGTTCCTACATGTTCGATTTTAGCTCATATATTCGCATGCTTGAATTTGTACTTTGTTCGGATCGAGATGGAGCGCAAGACCCTGGATTTTGTCTGTTGAGATCCAGGCTGCAATTTTGTGGATTACTATGATTGTTACATGACTCATTCACTGGATGGCTCTAACCATGCCTCAGTCTATTTATTGATCCTCACTAGATGGCTGCACCCATACCATGGATTTGGATTATTATGTACTCTGCTATGGATGGTTACGCCCATACCACACATATCATGTATTTGAGATATCAGTTGTACTTCTCCATGTAGGTTTTCCGGCGACAGTGTTTTTGGTTGGACATGTTCTCGTAACGCATTTCACCCCCCTCTCTCTCTTGGGCCTCATGCTTTACGGGGCATCTGTTACACAACAATTTGTCACCATCCCTGCTACCCCTATCCTGTATCTTGGAGGACTCATTCCGGGACCTAGGAGAAGTGACATGGCCTAAAAACACTTGCATTGCATTCCTCTGAACATGAGCTTTGTTTGCCCTGAAGACATCTCTTGCTAAAAAACCCTAAAAATAGCTCTTTTTCCATTGGTGCGGTTCCAAAGTTTAGCCCTCGCGGCAAGGGGGCAAATCCTCCAAAGAGGGCGTGCCAATTGGCGCTATGTCATAAAGTCACACCCACGACAACCATATTAAGAGGTGTTTTTTAACAAATAAATGGCGGAAGTTTCATCCTAACAAATTCCTGGACTACTATCTATCTTGAGTTGGGTGGTTTGGCTACGGATTTCCATAGAGAGGATGTGGTTTTCCAGCTCTCATGGAAGCTTCCTTGATGATATCGCCAATCCCATGATTATTGGTTATGATCCCAAATCCCCTTCTTCCATCTATAAAGCCTTGCCCATTTTCTTTGCAAGCTAGTTCTAGAGTTTTAGAATTCCCAAATTCCCAAGAGCTTCATGCTGCAAGAGCCTTATTGATTCCCTTAAAGCCAAATCCAACCAAGGAGACTATTGTCCAAGATCCAAAGAGAGAGGCTTGTCCTTATTCCCGACAGGCTTTGCGAGACATGTGCTGCTAACGACCTGCCAAAGGAGAATCCAGCATCAGAACATTGGTTGTACTCTCCTTTGATTGATTATTAATGAGTGACTATTGGTTATGGTTCCACTCTTGTTATTATTTATGATGATGATGAGTTATGTCTTTTTTGACTGACATATAGTTGCGTATACTGGATTTTATGCTTGTATTTGTATTGTTTCTTGTATGTGCAGGTGTCCATTCATGGAGATCATGAGGATTGTGATCTGTCAGAGTAGAGGAACGAGAGCACCACCTTTCCTACAAACAATAGTGTTGGAATCCAGGTAGGTCTTCATCGCTGGTATGTTTATTTGCAATTAGGAACTTGCGCTATAGCGTTTGACGATTGTTGCTAGACCCGGTCTGGGCTAGTAGGGATTACCTCTATCTGCGGACGAGATTTACCTCTTCAACAAAGGGTGTTGGTAGGTAGATAGAGGCTCTATAGCTGTGTGCGCGGATTCCTGTAGCTCAGTGCCCAGGGCGGATTTGGATGTATTGGTGAAAGAATTGAATAAAGATAAGTTGATTTTGAAATTCTTTGTTAAATATGAATTATTGTGGATCTAGCTAATTTGTGGTTAATATAACTGTTTGATCTATGCACGTATGCTCATGGTATGAGTTTATGCAAATCTATATCTTTTGTAAGTGCGTGAACTGGTTATTCCTGTTAAATGTTTGCTTAAAGACCATAAAAGGTAGATCTAATCTATAATAGCACATTAATAAGTATTAAGGAGTTTCTAGGGTACGAAGTTGCGTGGAGTAGAGTGGTGCAAAGCCACAGAATGAGGTACGAACCTTCCAAACCACATCAAGACATCCCAAGGGTGTAGAAACCTGGTTCCAACACCCTCGCCTGCTACCTCGGGTGAGACCTCAGTCTGCACCCTGTAGGCTGTTGCCGAAAGGGCTAGTAGATCTGGGATTTGTTTGTCTGAATAACTCTTACGAACCTGGGTCAGGCCCATATAAGCCAACAAGAGGTCAGGGATAGCTAATCTTCTACAATTTCAGAGGACTAGGAAATTATGCCCGCGATTGCACTAACCCAACACGTTCATCATGCAAGTATTGGACTTTGTTTGATCATGAAATGGAAGACTGCCTTACGCTGATATCAAGGATACATGACAAAGGGGTGCTACCACCTCCACTGACTCAGAACCTATAGATGATGAGGTCTTAGCCATGCAAAGAGGTTCTAAATGTGAATATAATGCTCTGAAGTGGAATCAAAATAGGAGATGACAATGGGAAACAACCTGAAGACAGTACATGGGTTCATAAAGCTCTGGTGAAGGAGGCTGAGTTTGATTTGGAGCGCGCACATGAGACATTCATGAAAGCAAAGAGGAACTTCAATGAGGCCTCCACATCAGGGAGCAAGGATAAGCCTGATTACGAGATGGGCCCTTCTATGCTTACAACTTTCCTAGAGACTTGTATGAAGTTACTACGCGATAGTAAGGCTGTGAAGGGGTTACAGGAGCTCATAAATAGATTCGCCGGAAATGCTCTAGGTGAGACGTGCATAGTATGAAAGATTGGTAAGCATAAAACAAAGATTGGATAGGAAATGAGGCTGGCCAGGCAAATAGGAGAATATGAAATGGATCATGTTATTTTGGACCTGGAGGCAGATCTGAACGTCCTACCAAAGCAGACTTGGGAATGAATGGGGAGACCCGCCTTGCAATGGTCTCTGATTCAGCTAAGGATGGCGAACTAGAAAACTATCATCCCCATGCAGTGGCTACAAAGGGTCGCTATGGATATTGAAGATACGAGCACGCTGGCTGACTTTGAAGTAATAGAAATTGTGGATAACAACAGCCCCTATCTTGCGCTCCTGGGAATTGACTGGGCTACTAATATGAATGGGGTAATCAATATAAAGAAGTGAAAGATGATATTTGAGAAGAAATATTTACGCGTAATAGTACCTCTAGATCCTGCTGAAGGATTGGCTATACTGAACCAGTTAACGATTATGAGAGTGATGATGATATGGACTATATCTATAAGACAACAACATGAGACCAAGATTGGGTGAATACAATAGCGGATGGATGAATTACATGGGATCGTAAGAGTTCCTGCACCTTGGACTTGGATGAAGAGTTAGAGCACTGGTAGAATCGGTTACATGAAGTGACTACGCTGAGCTGCAACATGATGACCTGGTCACTGCATTGTGTATTGTTAGAGGTAAGAAATTTGCCTACTTATGATGGCCTAAATGACATAGATATATTTTTTGGATGCATTTGAAAGGGAAGTACCAGAAAAGCAGTGCTTTCAAGTGTTGGACTGGGTACTACGTGCTACGCCCACATGATGGTGGGATATGCATAAGTGAAGCTTTGATGATTGGCGTGAATGTAGGAGGATGATGAGAACATGCTTTGGGAAGCCAAAGATGAGAATGACAGATAGGTATGATGGGTAGGATGATCTGCGTGTGCATTTGGCCAAGTGGGCTTAGGCTTATGGAGAGAATCCCTAACCTGAATGGGTGCACTTGTTCTGTCACACCCTGGATGTTGTCTCGATGAATTGGTACATCAAAAAAGAGCTTCACCATGGTATAGGTGAATGGGATATTTTGTGCAAAGGATTCATAATGACATTCGGTTTTGAAGACGGGTTTGACTGCATTGATGAGGCACTACAAGAGGTGAAAGCAACAATCTTTAGGATACCACAAGATTCTTTGGACCTGATTCAGCCTAAGTGGGCTACTCAGCTAAGTCACGCATTGGAATTTGATAACATGACCACTGAAGAAGAAGATGAGGATCCGCAAAAGATTAACATCCCTGAAATAGAAGGTCACCATGAGGTTGAAGGATCTCAGATTAAGAATCCTTATATAATCGCACTGTTGAAAACAAAATAGGTAAACATTGGTACGGAGGAAGAAACCAAATTCACAGATATTGGAGATTACTAGGACGATGCGACGGTGGATAAGGTCGCTGAATTGCTTCGTAAATACCAGGATCTATTCCCCACCAAGTTTACGGATCTGAAGGGGATAATCGAGGACCTGGGTGTTATGAAGATCACATTGAAGCCTGACGTGAAGCTGGTTAAGCAAAGAACTTCTCATCTCAATCCAAAGTATAAGGAGAAGGTCCACTTAGTGCTAGAAAAGATGCTTGTGGCAAGCATCATTGAGCTTGTCGAAGATTTTGACTGGGTAAGCCCAATGGTGGTACAACAGAAGACGCATAAGGATGAAATAAGGATATGCGCGCGTCTAAGAAAGTTGAATGATGCTTGTGTACATGATCCTTTCCTAACTCCGTTCACTGATGAAGTGTTGGAAAATGTAGGTGGCTAGGAAGCATATTCCTTCACTGATGGGTTCTTGGGGTACCATCAGATCAAAATCACGTTGGAGAATAAGAGCAAGGCAACTTTCGCAATTGAGTGGGGTTGTTTCCAGTACATTGTAATGCCATTTGGATTGAAGAATGCACCTACAATGTTCTCGCGCATAGTCGTTGTTGCGTTCAAGGAATTTATTCATAAGTTCCTGGAAGTATACTTTGATGATTGGATTGTGTTTGGGCTAGTGAAATGCTATGTCATCGGTTCACGCGTGACGCTAGATACTTGTTGAAGATACCAAATCATGCTTAATCTAAAGAAGTGTCTGTTTTGTGTCCCTTTTGGGACCCTGTTGGGTCATGTGGTTTGCAGACAGGGATTAATGGTAGATCCCGCAAAGATAGTAGTGATACTAAACATGGAAGCGCCAAGGAGTGTGAGACAGCTGCGCGCTACCTTAGGACATACGGGATGTTACAAAAAGTTTATCAAAGGCTATGCCTAGATCATCACGCTTATGGAGAAATTGTTGAAGAAAGATATCACATTCTGCTGGAATGAGGAATGTAAGAAGATATTAGACAAATTGAAAGAAAATATGGTCATTGCATCGATTCTAGCCTTCCCAGATTGGAAGGAGTTTCATGTACATGTTGATGCATCATGTATAGCACTAGGAGTGGTGCTGACACAGGCTAGTGGAGGATACTTGGACCATCCTATCGCGTTCGCAAGCCGAAGACTATCAAAAGTGGAGAGGAACTATTCCACGACTGAGCGCGAAGGGTTAGCCATGGTGTATGCGCTCTAGAAGTTTAGGCACTACTTGTTGGGAGGCCATTTTAAGATGTATATAGATCACTCTGGACTACAATACCTGGTCAATAAGCTTGTGTTGGAGGGGAGAATCTACAGATGGCTCTTATTGTTCCATGAGTATGATTTTGAAGTTGTTGTGAAGCTTGGATGACTGAACGTGGGACTAGACCATCTGTTGTACATAGTTACAGGGGAATAACCCAGTAATTTGGAGGAAGGATTGCAATTTGCATCGCAGATGGTAATTTTGAGGATATAATACACTTCCTAATGAGAGGAACTACCCTGAAAGGATACACTATCCAGTAGAAGAAGGAATTAGTGGTTCATGCGCCATATTTCTCTATCATTGTTGGGCATCTATACAAAATGGGGTCTGATGAGATATTTTGATGATATGAACCTGAGTTTGAAAGGAGCAACATCCTCATGGATGCTCATGGGGGCATCGCAGAAGGACATTATATAGGAAGAGAAACTGTGCAAAAGATTCTACGTGCAGGGTTGTGGTGGCCAACCCTCCATCAGGACTCAAAAGCCTATTACAAGGCATGTGATGTGTGTCAAAGGACTAATAGGCCATCGTGGAGGGATGCGATGCCTATGAATCTGTAGATGACCTTACAACCCTTTGAAAAGTGGGCGGTATATTTTTTGGGACCTATTCAGCCCCAAGGAAAAATAGGAGCGAGATACATTATCACCACGACAGAGTATTTGACTCGCTGGGCAGAGGCACAACCTGTAAAGGATTGCATAGGCGCAAATGCTGCAAAGTTCCTCTTTGAGTATGCATTGATGTGATTTGCCTATCCAAATATCTTGATGAGTGATCATGGTACACACTTTTTGAATGAGATGATCAGTGCATTGGAGGAATTTCAGGTATATCACCAGAAGAGCACACCTTATCACCCGTAGGCTAATAGGATGGTGGAAGCATTCAATAAAGTGCTAGAGAATGTGCTGACCAAGTATTGAAATGCTCAGGAAAGTGACTGGGACCTATGCATACCTGCAGTACTATGGGGTTATCCCACGACATGCAAGAAGCTAATTGGACAAACCTCCTTTAGGCTTGTCTATGGTGTGGAAGCAATAATGCCTATGGAATATATTGTGCCTATTCTATGCATAGTGATGCTCATGGGTATGACGGATCACAGAGCCCTCGAGGAAAGGCTCGCATAGCTAGATGAGCTTGAGGAAGAAATATTTCTAGTTGAATTTCACCAACATGTCCAAAAGCAACACAAAAACGCATGACATGATTGACACATTAAGCTGCACACCATGAAGGTAAATGACCTGGTCTTTCTATATGACAGTAAGTTTGATAAATTTCCATGGAAACTCAGAATGCACTAGTTAGGGCCCTATGTCATTAAAGAAATTACTATTGGAGGAGTGGTACAACTGGTCAAATTGAATGGAGAACCCTTCCCAGGAAAGGTGAATGGAAGTCACTTGAAGCCATACACCGATAGTCTAACCATGTGACTAGATGAAGGTAGCATAGTCTTAACACTCCAGGTAGCTGAAACGAGGCACGAGACTATAAACTACACTGCCTAGATTAGGGAGTTGTGCGATTTAAGGACTACGCAAGCCAAGGAAGTGTCACAAGGTTGGCGATAGCGTGAAGGGAGTTGCATTACCCAGGGAGAAATCACACAGGTCAGTCGGAAAGTGGCCATTAAAGTCATTGTTCATGATTTGACGGTAGAAGTGTTGCCAAATGGAGGGGGCAGCTGGCATTTAAGACAAAATCTATGGCTCAGATCCTTGATAATATGCCACCAATCTGACATTAATGAACTGCATTTGGGGGGAACTGTCTGATTTGAATTAAAAAATGCCCTATAAATTACAAGTGGTTGTCCAGCAAAAAACACTTGGAATTCTGAGAATTGAATTATTGAGCTCTTAGGGACACATGAATCATGAGCACTATGAAGTTATAATAACTAGTAAAGTATTTGAAACATTGTCGAAGGAAACACAGGAGTTATTGCATAAAAGCATGTCGGCACCCACAAAATTTAGAGATACTGTAGTAGAAGAATCAGTGTTGGAAGTGGAGATGGAGGCACAAGTAGTTGCTCTAGTGGTCACCAAGGTGCTCGCTGAAGTCCCTAAATCACCGAGAATGTCGCGACCAAATCCGACCCCAACCAAAGAGATCGTGAAGGATAAAAAGGGCTAGCAACTTGCCATACTAGTGCATCTCCAAGGAGAAACCCACCAAAACGCACCGCACAGGAGAAAGGCAAGGCCATAAATTTGGAGTTGGAGGAGGAAGACATTGAAGACATCCCAATGGATGATGAGGATGTGGAAGTTGAACTGGATGAGGTTAAAGCCCAGGCTACAGACCCTATTACTCTGGCAACCAAGTAATAGGCTCCAAATTCTTGTATGTTTGATGATATATGGATTTGTGTGGTCAATATATATCTGGTCCTATATTGTTTATGATTGTAGATCTCTGTACTTTGAAGGTATTATGCTGCTTTGACTTTACAAGTATTCTTTGAAGTAGAGTAATCAAGGAAGAAGTGGCAAAGATCCGTCAGAGGGGAGAAGGAATAAGTAAGGAACGAAGCGAAAGATTGAGGTTGGTATTCTTTGCTCCTCTCTTATCTACTTCTCATAAATGAAAACGAAAGTAACTTTAGTTTGTTTGTTTCTAAGATAGCTACCCGTCTTAGTGGGACTAGCAGCTCTACATGGACACTAGATTTCCCGATAACAAAATGGCGACTCCGCTGGGGACCGAATAGCTTGTTTGCTTGTCTAGATTTGTTTGCTTTATAAACTACAGACAGAGCTTGAAGTCAAGCCATCTAGCCTTCAAATTTCATTTGTTATGCAAGTGCAAAGTAGATCGATGCTGCTTCAGTCTATCTCCAGGTTTTGTTTATAAACTGAACAATTGATTTGCAAACATCCTAATTGCTCTGGTGGTGGCTCAAGTAACCTCACTAGATCAGCCCCTGTGATTTGCATTTACTGACTATCATTAGCTCGGCCTGAATCCCTGAACTAAGTTGCAAACTGTGACCAAGAACCAAGCTGAAGTCTTATCCCTGGACCATTGCACCTTCTCCTCTTGGGAATCTGGATGCATCGCACCTCCCGTGTGCACTAGGTGGGTTGCAACGCTCTTTCCTTGTGTTACAGGTGCGATGATCAGATAAGACTTTTTCTGCTTCCAGATTTTGGTTTTTTGTTCACTCTCTTCAGCTTTATTCAGGAGTTTTGCTATTTGTGATCTGTATACCAATGTGGAAACTCCCTTCCTTTGCATGATTCAGCCTCCATTGTACAAAGAATTATAAATGTTTTTATGTATTGTTCGGCATTTACGGTTCTCCTTTACAAAGAAGTAGCGTAATCAAACTGTCGTCTTTTGATTTGGAAGTGTCACAAGTGTCATTTTTAGTCAAAGAAACGAATCCTACTATTCTTGATGGTCGATTACACTGTTACTCTTATATTTGATTTGAATTAATAGTTTTTCAAGTGTCGAAAGCAGTTTTCAATTCAAAATCGCAAAGTGTCATCATTATCTTCCTTTTTTCTTTTGAAGAGAAAATCATTAGTACTGTCGCTTGAAAAGATTCAGATTTGTACTTAGCATTCTTTTTGTCATTCACACATTAAGAAAGTGAAAACAAATACATGCATGTGCATTTGCATGTAAATTGCTTGTTGATTTTGATTTTGGACAGTGCATCTAGTGTGTCCTCTCTGCTCTATGTTGAAAGAATCCCGCTTCTCTTTCCTTAGTAGCTAGGATTTTCATTGCAAAAAGAAGATTAAATGATTGTTGATCATCTTATATTGCATTTTAAGAGTTGTATATCTACATCATGCGGTGAACCTAAAAAGAAAACTTCTTAAGAAATATCAACTGTAAAATAAATTCAATGAACATAAAAACGATTTCGAACCTAACACCCAACATTTAGAAGTCTAGGCTAGAGACGTATTCTGGTGTCGTAAAGGTTGGTAACTATCACTTTCATTGTAGGATGGGTGATTCATCCTCTTTGAGATGACAAGTGCTAGTACGGACTTGTGCTCCCACGTAGTGTCGAGTATATATTGGGAGACCATAATAGGCTATATCCTTTATCCTTAGGAAGCTGTGTCTGCCACCCTATCGATCGCAATGCATTGAACACAACATTCGAGAAGATTGACTGTCGTACCGTAAAAAGTATTCTGCAGTTTTGCGATTGGTTTG
>APFE030201806.1:31662-77194 GCA_000404065.3 Pinus taeda
TAGATGTGGGATTCATTAAGGCCCTCCTACGACGGGTCACTTCTTGTCGACGACAGCTCATTATCCAAGAAGTTGACCTAGGAACAACCCTTTCAGTACTTTGAAGCTTGCATGCCTCAATGACAAGTTTCTCACTTCCGGTAACAGGTTTACATCAATGGCCTTCGACTGAAAGATTTTGTGTGGTGTTCAATTCCAAGTCCCATTTTCACACCACGCGAATTGTATTGTAGTACCTTGAGGGTCATCATCATTATCGGTGATTCCTTTCGCGCCTGTTAACAACTTACATCATTGGTTGGTAATCAGGTGATGTCTTTCCATGTTTGAATCCAAAACATCTTTTCACATAGATCGACTTGTACTTCAGCCAAATATTGAATGAGTTTGACGATCCCGAATCTAGTTTCATCCATACGGGCTACAATATATTCAAGAAAATAAAGACATCAAATGTACATCATTGCTGCACAGATAATCATCCGAATCAAAGGATGATGACTCTATCAGAATCATCAGTGCTACACAGATGGTTGTCTGTCCTATGTACATGAAAATGAATTTATAAAGCTGAGCATGGGGATACCCGCCTCAGCTAGATCATGAAAATATTATGAAGATAATGTATTGTATTGTATCTTATTACAGGTTGCCTTCCAGTTTGAAAAACCTCGGATCCTCATGATAAAGCATTTCACTCGACATCAAAATATTTATAACCTCATGCTTTATGGGGCAATTGTTATAGACATATTTGGGCACTGCAACCCAAATCATATATCTCCATAAAAAAAGGGCTTCTGAGTCCCTAAAAGTGTTGTTTCATACCCTAAGGGAACAAGGTCAGCTGATTACATCATCTCCCAGAAGTTCTCCACCGAAAACTACTCAGAACTGGTCAAACCTGGACCATACAGACTGCTCAGTGCAAAGGGTGTGATGCATCTCATCTACCAGATGCAAAAAGTGTGCCACATACTAAAAAGCCCTTCTTTAGGGTGCGATGGGTGAGAGTAGACAAATGGCAGAGACACTTTGCAAGGTGGATGATCATGGAATCTTCCAGAAACTTCTCCTGTGACACTTGCCTCTCTGAATTCGCCCAGGGATGAGTAAGAGATCATGAATTTCCGAGTGGAACAAAGAACTATCAGAGAGAAGATACTAATCAAAATTCCAGAAGCTAACTAACCCCCTTCAATCATCTATATATGGATCCCTCATCCGAGAGATCCAGAGGCTGGAATTTTGCATCTTGTAAGGAAGTGTTGTTGGTTTCCTGGTGGAACATCACAGTGTTGGGTGATCTAAGCTTTTCATGAGGGAAGAAGGGCTTTCATGCTAGGAGGATGACGCTGGGTCAGATCAATTGGTTGTAATCCTCTCTTCTAATCTTTATATCAATAAAGCTATTCAAGTTTTCCTCCACATTCTTGTATGTTCGATGATATATGCATTTGTGTGGTCAATATATATCTGGTCCTATATTGTTTATGATTGTAGATCTCTGTACTTTGAAAGTATTATGCTTCTTTGAATTTACAAGTATTCTTTGAAGTGGAGTAATCAAGGAAGAAGTGGCAAAGATTCGTCAGAGGGGAGAAGGAACAAGCAAGGAACCAAGCGAAAGATTGACGTTGGTATTCTTTTCTCCTCTCCTATCTACTTCTCATAAAGGAAAATGAAAGTAACTTTAGTTTGTTTGTTTCTAAGATAGATACTCGTCTTAGTGGGACTAGCAGCTCTACATGGACACTAGATTTCTCGATAACAAGGTGAACAAGAATGCGCAACGAGTCAAGGAAAGCGAGATCTTTTGGATCTTGATGGAGATGAACATTTGCATGGCCATCAATCGCAAACCATGATTTTTTCCTATGATGTATGCCAACTTGCTTGGCTACCTGGAATTTAAAGAAGACTTCCATCGAGTATCCATCAGGGCATGGAAGGACCTTGTGCAAAAAGTGGTATGAATTTCCTTATCTGGCAATGGATGATGCCATTGATGTGGTACATGATCAATGCCTGGCAGAGTGGTGTGCTACAATACACTTTGTGGTGGGAGAAAGAAAGTCTGCCACGAAGAAGAAGAAGGAGGAGGCCAAGCTAAAGTTGACCCAGCTGGCTGAAAGGAGGAAAAAGGAGGCCACTAACAAGGCCCAGGTGAAGCGCAAGGCGGCATAGCAGAGAGTGAAGCAGACTGTTGGGACAGAGTGGGGCTTTGACAAAGCCACAAGGTCACCTTCACCTGAGACAGAGGAGGAGACAGAACAGTGTGACACATACCCTCAGGAGACGTCCGCCCTCATCAAGCATCGAAAGGAGCAGGAGAAAGGAGGGTCCATAAAGAAATCAAAGGCTACCAAGACATCACTGGATCCTATCACAATAACAAAGGGCAACTTGCATGATATCGATGACACAGTGAGGTATGTCACCGCGGAGGCCCTGCAAAAATTTGAGTAGAAACAATAGATCATCTTGGGGGTCATCTAGACAGGGTTGCAGGAATTGTATACTTGTGCGTTGTAGGCTGGCATGGTTTCTACCAGCCTGGCTATCGGCACTTCAGAAGCTGCCGAGATGCTGCATGCAAAGCCTTCCAGTGCGATAGTGCTACTTGATGGAGCACTGACCACAAAGAATGAGGCTGACAAGCCCACTGTTAGTGCCCTAAAGGGAGTACGATTAAACTTGGCAGCGCTCCCATGTGAAGTGCTCCACCTCTTGTAGGATGGAGTGATTACAGAGTTGAGGGCCCATGAGCACCGTATCCTCCAGGTGATTAGTGAACATCAGATCAACAACAAGCAGATGGCCTTATAGAGAAATGATGCCATCACCAATGAGACCAAGGAAACTAATCAGAGAAAGTGCATTATGCAGCTCATCAAGGAAGCATACGGAATGGTCCCAGTGTTGGCCATTCCGGAGGAGGCGGTAGTCGAGGTACGCATCCGTAAGCTGGACACAAGGGTGCATGACACCCGTACTGAGATGGCGCGGGTTCAGTTGGAGTTGAACCTACAAATTACGGAGTTAAAGTTGAGGGCTCAACCTTCAACTCCAGCAGAAGTGAAGGAAAAATGGGCGAATGCTATCACAGAAGCAATATCAGTGGTGGATAGTTCAGCAGTAGACTGCACACAATTGTTTGAGTAGTCATTTAAGGTCCTGACTAGCTTGTAGGAGGACCCCAATGTCAAGTGATGGATGTTGAAGGAGGCCAATCAGTTGAAGGAACAGATGGATGCAACACTACACAAGGAAGTAGTGCCAAAGGCAAGACTGAAGCCCTGGTTGGATGAGGCTTACATAGTGACAGGATCTATCAAAGGCAAGCTTGTGACTCTACAAGCGATGTAGCAAAAGCTTTAGGCCGAAAATGTAGGACCTGTGATCGAGTAGACAATGGAAGACGTAAAGTAGGCGGCCACGCAATGCACAGATGAGGTTGCGGTCATATGGGTTGAGCTGGAAGGGCTTCACGCAAATATCTCCACGCCTGTCGAGTGACTCGAGGGCGAGTCATGATGTTTGTGTTGGGGGCCTGTTGGGAACGGGATCCCCCAAGGATAGTTTTGGGGCTAAAAGGCCATATTTTGGTCAAATATTGTATTAAAATTGTAAAGACTCTGCATTTTGTGGTTGTGGAGCACGAAGGTTTCATATGTCATAAAGGGTTTTTCACCCTTAGTTTTGTAAAGTAAAGTCAGCTGTAAAAGATCTACCCATGGTCCATAGACCATGGGATTTTATAAAAAGAGTTAAGCTCTAAGTAGTTTTAGGGTGTATCATGAAGAAGATAGTCATAGCTCTGAAGTAAGAAGTCTAAGTTTTAGGTCTTAGCATAGGTAGAGGCTTTGCAGCTGAGTGTGCAGAGGCCTAAGGTGGAAGTCCACAGCTGAGTGCGCGGACCCCTGCTGCTGTGTGTGCAAGGTGAATAGAGTCTGTAATTACTTGAAGATATCAATAAAGAGAAGTATTTTGCAAATTTTGTGTCATTATTCCTCTTAATGCATATTGACATGTTATGTATGAATTTCATTTATAGTACTTATATGATGCGCGAATGTATGTAATTACGTCGGTTAAGTAAACACAAGTAAGAACACCTATTTACATGGTGCTAACTATGATTGTCTAATAAGATAAGTAAGACACATAGACTAGTTTGGAGATCTGAATGAGACGTTTCTATAGTCGCATGAAGTACTTGAGCTACAGGTTAGGGCTATGCGAAGGTCAATTGTACCCTTTTGTGGAGGTATTGAAGGGTGGAATAGAGGGCTAGTCTGGCAAGCCCTAGAGTTAAGTAACCTACACAAAGGTAGGAATAGAAAGAATAAATTGACATCACAACCATATCAGGGTGTGGAAACTTGGTTCCAACATCCCCCATACTACTTCAGGTGAGACTCCAGTTCGCGCTCCGTGGCTGATGCCAAAAGGGCCAGTAATGTAGGGATTTGTTTAGCTAATTAATGTTGAACCTGGGTTAGGCACCAACAAGCCAAGACAACTAAAATGTTGACACTGAAACTATCAGCATTTTCTAAATTTTTTTGAAAGTAGAGTTAATATGATAACACCAACAGAGCCATGCAAATAAGAATTAGCCATGCACATCTTGGAATAGTTCAACATGACTACAACATATTCTATTATTCATGAAAAACATCCTTTGTAAGCAATAATTACTCTCATGAAGAAATGCCAACAACTCATAGACATTGCAACCCCTACAGAAAAATTGTTAGTAATTACAAATCACAACAACTACAACCACACATAAATTTTATATACCACACAGGTCTCCAAAATTGACCTTTTATTCATTGCCTCGACACATAAAAAACTCACACATCATACATGGCTATCCAATGATCTCAAATAAAACTCTCGATACACATCCAAATTATGCACCAACCCACAGGGGCATTCTTCAGGTTCAAAGTGCACTCACAACCTTAGTTCAATCCATCGCATGGAAATTAAAATTGATTTTCAAATTTGTAATTTTTATACCAAATCAATGCAGTACTTACATTTCACTTTTCCTCTCAATATTAGATCAAATAATTAAATGTGACCAATTCAAATCACCTTGACCACTTCAAAAAACTTGGGAAAAAACTCTGGGAAAAGTACATGGTATTTTGTGTGTGTGTATTGTTGAACCTAAAAATTACCATCCCCTTGACATTTGTTCTCACCTTTTTCTCTTGATTTCTCACATGACTAAAAATACAATCAATGATAAATGATAGATTTTGTCTTAGGAAAGCATTAAAATGATCACCATATTATATTTTCATGTTCTTACTATTTTCATAGATTTTTGCAAATCAGCTACAGAGCACAGCCTATTTTGTAGCTAACTGTGGGTTCCATAGCTACTCTCATTGTTTGCTAGGTTACAGGTGTCAAATGAAGAACTAGGCCACATGGGCATCTCCAGAATGATCTCTACATGGATTCTCTCCTACTCACTCGGTCCAGATCGACAGAAAAGCATGCCTAAAGTCATGGTCAAAGATGGAGTCAAATACGTTATCTAGTAGCAGTAGGACTCTTGACTTTCCCTTTCGTAGCTAATCAAGAGTCTAACAGTTCTGTTAAAGAGTTAATGCAAATTAAGCCACTTATAGTTGATTAGAAGTTGAGGAGTTAATACAGATTAGGCCACTTGTAGCTGTTTAGAAGTTTAACACTTTCATTACAATTCGAATTAAGCCACTTGTAGCATGTCTTTCTATAAACAGTCATGATAGATTCAAATCAAGCCACCTATAACAAGATTTTCTCTTAGACAGTTATGTTGTTTTATATAAATATCGATTAAATGAGACCGAGAAGTAGTTAGAAGCTAGAAGGGGTTACATGCTTCTTGTTAAAAAATCTATTCAGACTTCGTTTTGTTGATAATAAAAACTCTGTTTTGTCAATGGTGTTTTAAAAGTGCATCTTTAATTAGCTTTGATCCAGCCACATCAGTTGCAAAGGGCCCCTGTACTGAAGGAGGTTTTTCACTTGTTGTTTTCATTTTAACTTCTACTACTATGTTTTCTACAAATTTGTTTTCTCTAGTTTTGTTTCATTTCAATTCGTAACCAATCGTGTAAGGATAAAAATCACAATTGTGCAAGTCTTATTCTTCTAAGATATTGTATGAGAAATGACTGAATGAAAAATGAAGTAATGAGAATACACAGTTGTTTAGATTCTTAGTATTTTGATTACTCATTTTCTTAGCATAGAACTGTCAATTAGCTATATTATTAGATGTTCTCAAAACCATTTCGAAATGATGACAATTCTAACTTAATTGGTTGAATATCTAATTCATGTAGTGATTGAGCTTACTCAACATATTGTTAATTTTACAGCCTGTCATCTTTTCTTTTCTGTTTTCAGGTCATTACTTAGTTGCATCACTTGACATTCCAAAAAATCATTTCAAGGAGATTGATTCTATCATGTTCCAAAATTGAATGGCTAAATGAATGCAGTTATTGAATTACCTTCTGCATCAATATTACTTTTGGTTTCAAGAATTAGATCCATGGATTAGGACTAAAAGGTAGATAAGATAGATGCATTGTTTCTCTTTTTAGGTCCTAACTAGTTAAAAATGATTCTTGGTCCATTTTTAGGAGATTAGACTAACTTAGGAACCTATCCTTCCTTTAAAAACTCATTAGATCCATGTAAATCTCTCATAGATTGTATATTCTTAGACATAAAAGAACAAAAACCCCCAAAACAATCATAAAAATACAAAACAACGAAGTAAGCGAAAAATTAACTAAGCACATATAGTGCATCACACTTCATCAGTTTAGAAACCTCGGTTGACAATTAATGCGAGCAATTTAGGACACTAAATTGACTAAACATTTTGGCACCTTTGTCGAGGAAGTGTAATTAGGTAACCTTATCTCTTACATTCAAAAATAAATAAATTGTTATGCATAGAGAAAGAGACTCGAGAGGTAGATTTATAGCTAGAGGCAAGAGTTCAATTCCTACAACACCACCTACTCCACCAAGACTAAGAAGAGACACACCTCCATCTCAAGCTCATATTCCTAGCCATAGACCTCCTGAAGTTCTAAGGTCAAAAATTCAATGAAGAGGATCTCCTACTTCATCTACTAAGGTAGTCCTAGAGGAGGAAAATCTTGGATCTCCAATAGAAGGAATAACCTTTTTCACCTCCACAGGGGAACATATTCTAGTTGAAGAATTAAGAATACTCAGTGGAGAAGAAGAAGTAGAACCTCTCTTCCACATAGCATTAATAGAGGAACCATAGGAAGAGCAATTAACCTTGTAGGTTGAATCTTATATTGACTCTGAAGAAACTATAATGGTAGAAGAAGGAGAGGATGGATAATTCTCACTATTTGGAGGAGGAGGTAGAGGAAGAGGTAGAGGAAATAATGGAGAAGGTAGAGGAAACAATGGAGGAGGTAGCGGAAATAGGGAAGTTGATAATTCTTTTGGATTCCCTATAGTTGATGAAGAAACAGATGCCATAATGAAAAATATTTCATGATGGAACCAACATGTAACTTATATTTTAATATGTTTAACAATGATACACCAACACTTTAATAAATAGTTGTATGATTAACAAATAATTTGGGGATTATTGCATTTTATTAGGTGCTAAACAAAGAACTATTCTAGATATTTGTTGGGTGGCATTTATGTCGGAATTCAATGATGGCTTACTGGTTGTACCCACCTCAGTTACTTTTTTCCCGCTCTTGGTTTTTACCAAAACCCATGGTTCTTTGTCATTCATTCACTTTCCATTTCCATTTTCACTGCGCTGAGGGTTTAGACTTGCAGTGAGGATTTGTGCTGCAACTATGTAGAGTTTGGCAGCAGGGTTTTGTGTGCGCCCAACTATGGATTCTGTTGTATGTTGGCAAGATATCTTTGCCTACTCTTGTGACTTCATTGCCTCGTTACCTGGGCACTGTATGGAAGGTTTCTTTGTCTGTGCGAGAGGGTTATTGTTGTTTTTGTTTGCTTGGTGATTATACCTTCCCCTGTTCCATTGTTTCGTCGGTTACAGTCTTCCTAATTATTAGCTTATGGTTGAAAATTGCCTATCCTATATCTTAACAGGTCGCAGTCACGGTGGCTTCCTCAGCTTTGCGGTCCTAGCAAGGTAATTTGTTCTTTCATGCTATTGCTTACTCTCTTTAGTTTTCTCCTACACTAATAATGTCCGCTCCTTGGTTTGTAGGTTTTCACCGTTGACTGTGGCTCAGTGGGGTTTCAGTCCTCCAATGCGAATGCTATTCAGGTAAACAATTTTCCTAACTGTGCGTTCAGTTCTCTTTTTCTTTGGTTACTTCTTGGCTATACTTGATGTGAATTTGACTGACAGTGCTCTGTTGGTTCACTTGTGTAGGTGAGGGTTTGTTCCTAGGCGTGGTCGACGAAACTGCTATGAGCTTTGGCTCCGGTAGGCTTGTTCTCTAATACTGTTGTCAATTTTAGTTAAGTGGTCTCTGTCAGTTTACTGGGAAAAGTCCAGGTACTCCATTTGATTTTCTTTGCTATTGTGCGACTCAGAATTCAATTTTGTATATAAACTTTCAACTGTGCCCTGAACACTTGTAAATATGGTCTACCTTTCTATGGTGGCCGACTAAACCCTCACTTTCATGGTTCTATTATATCGTATTATCTTTTCCTCTATTCTTAACTGAGTATTTAGGACTGTTGAATGTATACAAATATTTTTTGTTATGAAAATAATTAACATAAAAAAATTTTGTGTAGTCCATTTACCTCTGTTTTGGGGTCGTTATTCAGTGATTACATTCTCGTTTGATTTCAAACTTCTCGTACTATTGTTTGCTTTCATTCATTGGGGCTCCATTGTGGTTGTTGCCAGACTCCATGCTGGGAACACTCGTTTGATTTCTTTGTTTTCTCTCTCTGTTCTATAGAAAAGAAACAAAAATACAATAGATAGGAATGCATAATGCTTACTTAGTTTGCTTACTCAATTACTAGAGGAAAGTAAATGAATGTCATCAACAAACTGTTACAGATGGATTCAGATATTTGGATGAAAAAATTACTCTTTTTATTGTATTTCTCTTCTCATGCCTTGAACCCCTCTAGAATGTATTACATTGGTTTTTGTATTGTATTTAGGAAATTACTTGAACTATTCTCGGTTACCCTTCAGTTAATTTTATAGTTATACAATTGATGATTATGCTGGGTTTTCTTGTGCTGTAGGATTTACAATATTATATTTTTGTTTATGAATAGATAGTTGTAAAATGGACTAAGAAAATGATACAACAACGTAACTGCTATGACAATATCCTAATTGTATTGTTCCTAATATTCCTTAACTAATAATAATAATAAAAAACTAGGTTCTAGACACTGTTTTATTCAGTGAATGTAAATGAAACTAAAAGACATTGAACCTGTCCTCCTTAGTTGAGACCAACACCCAGTCATGATGCCCTTAGCCGGATGCTCTTGCATCATCTCACCTTTTGTCCTCCCAAATTTTTATGGATTAAAAAGTGAAGACCTTGAAACCTTTGTATTTGAATTTGAAGTCTTGTGCAAAACTTATGATTATTTACAAGGCTCTGAAAAACTCAAATTGTTCCCTTCAACGTTGAAAGGAGCTACTTTAAAATGGTTCATGGGGTTGGTCACTTTGTCCGTTAGAACATGGAATGACATGAAGAAAGTGTTTTTGGTTAGGTATTTGGATTATTGCATGCCTATCAATCACAAGGATGAAGTGTTCAAAATGATGCAAAGAGAGGATGAAAATTTAGAGGATTTAATTGAGAGATTCAACTATAACTTAAAAAGAGCAAAAATGGATAACTTAGATCAAGATAATTTTAAAGCTATTTTACTAAAAGGCATTAGAGATGAATGGATAGATATCCTTAAAATGATGGGGAAGGGAGATATCTCTCAACTCCCATTAAGTGACATAGGAGAATTATGTGTTCATCTCTCAAGAGGAAAATCCAAAATTGGAAAAGGTCCAAGAGATCCTTCTCTTGTTAGGGTGAATAAATCTGCAACTGGATCAATAAGTAGGGAAGAAATTGGAAACATGTTTGATGAATTTAAAACAGAGATTCTAGGGAGCATTATTGAGCAAATAAACACCCTTAAGTTACAAACTATGTAGAAAACCGAGACTGATGCTCTAGCTATTTTCTGTCCCAAATGCAGAAAGAAGCATGCTTTAAGAGAATGCCCTTTAGATGCAAAAGTCATAGAGACCTGTGTGATTTGTTCAGAAAACCATGAGATCAAAAGTTGTCCTTCAATCCCTGGTCTTAAGGATGTTTTTCAAGAGGAAAAAATTTCAAATCCAACATATTCTCTTTGCTTTGTCTCTAGAAGACCTTGGCAAGGGCAACAAAATCAGGGTTTAATAAGCAAATGTATATGCAGCCCCCTCCAAATTAGAATTCTTGGAAACAGCCTTGGCCTCAATCTCAGTCTCAAACTCAACCTTGGGCTCAAGGAATGTAGAATCCTTATGGAAGATTCTTTCCATACTATCAATATCCTCCATCGTATCCAAACTATCCTCCCCAATAAATTCATGAACAAAATCAATAGCCCCAACTTCAAAACCAAAACCCTCAACTTTCACTGCCATTTCCGCAAAGACCAAATCAGTTACCTACTTAGCCATTACCTAACCCCAAGAATAAAAATCCTTAGAATACTTATATGGTGAAAGGACAGCAATTTCGAACTTACATGATCACTCCATTAGATGTCAATGATGTCCAATTGAGATCTGGTAAGATATTAGAAAAGAAAAAACCTTATGTGGTTATTCAAGAAAAAGACAATTCTAAGGAAGATTCTCTATAGCAAAATACAAGTTTTGAAGGAACGTCTTCTCAAAACCAAAACACTAAAAATGAAAAACAGAAAGAACCAATAAACTCAACTCCTATCATAGAGCAACAACTAGTATCCACTTCTACACCTCCTTTTCCAGAAATATTACAAGTTGATAGAGGGGTAGAAAAGCATATTATGTTGCCTAATATGATTTTCTAAATGAATTGAAAAATGTTTGTATCAAAATCGCTTTGTTACAAGCCATTAAGGAGATTCCAATTCTAGCTAAAACTATAAAAGAGTTGAGCATGAAGAAACCAAGAAGAAAAACAAAAGAAGTAAAAAGGATTCAGCTAGCAAGAAAAATAGCAAACATAATGATGGGAACAATTGCCACACAAAAATATGTAGATCCAAGAATTCCAATTGTAAAAACACATATCAATGGAGTTGAAATCCAAAATACATTGATTGACTTAGGAGTAGCAATAAACATCATGAGCAAACAAACCATGGAACAACTCAAAATTCCAAATCTTCTTTATACACCTACATTACTGCAATTGGTAGATAGGTCTGTAATCAAACCATATGGTGTGTTAGAAGATATTTCAGTGTCCTTAGACTCTTGGGACTATCCTGTTGATTTTATGATCATAACCCCAAAGAGAAATATAGGAGAACATCCACTTATATTAGGAAGACCTTGGCTGGCTACAACTGATGCTTTCATTAGCTGTAGATCTGGTGATATGTATATCTCTGATGGTAATTCAACTAAGAAATTCACTTTATATCCTCCAGAAAGAACAATCACAGAGATATATGACAAATAATGCATTGATGATGAAAATGCTATTCAACCTCTCTTTGCTATTTCAACCATTAGTGAAGATAGTAAAATCTTGAATACAATGGGGGATTTTGAATCATCTCCAAAATATGAACATGATCAGTTTCAAGAAAAATATAGTATTGAATATTTGTCATCTAGGCATATGTATCTTTATTCTATGGAAGAATTTGGTAGCTCTACAATTGAAATCTTTCCAGGCAAAAAATTAAACATAAACAATAACTTGGAAAAATTACAACATGAAAAGCTAAACAAAACTTTACAACAACATTCTTCTGCATATGCATGGGAATACACTGACATGAAAGGAATTAGTCCTAAGACTTTTATACATCACATCTACATTGATAAAATTTTTAAACCTATCAGACAACCTCAAAGAAGGATGAATCCAAATCTTAGGGAAATTGTGAAAGAAGAATTACAAAAATTGTTGAATGTAAATTTTATCTACCCAATTTCAGATAGCCAGTGGGTTTCTCCTCTATTGATTGTCCCTAAAAAGAATGGTAAATGGAGGGTATGTATTGATTTTCAAGAATTGAATAAAGCTACCCTAAAAGATCCTTTTCCTTTGCCCTTTATAGATCAAGTGTTAGATACATTCGCAGGTAAGAAGTACATTTTATTCTTGGATGGTTTTAGTGGTTACAATCAGATTTAGGTAGCACCTGTAGGTCAAGATAAAAACACATTTACCTACCCATGGGGAACTTATGCCTACCAAGTACTTACTTTTGGATTATGCAATGCACTTGCAACATTCCAAAGAGTAGTACTAGGAATTTTTTCTGATTTGATACATGATTGTGTAGAGGTATATATGGATGACTTTATAGTTTATGGGAATACATTTGAGGAAGCATTAGAAAATTTGGAAAAAGTTCCTAAAAGATGTAAGGAAGCAAAATTTTCACTAAGCCATGAAAAATGTTTTATGATGTTTACAGAAGGGATTGTTTTAGGACATCACATTTTAGGAGATGGAATTAAGGTTGATAAATCTAAAGTTGAAGTCATCTCTAAATTATCAATTCCAAGTTGTCAAAAGGATGTTAGAAGTTTTCTAGGATTCACAGGATATTATAGAAGGTTTATAGAAAATTTCACTAAACTAGCATCACTACTCTTCAAGTTGCTTACCAAAGATTGTGAATTCAATTGGAATCTTGATTGCCAGTTGGAATTTGAGACTTTGAAAGAAAAAATTCCCGAGGCACCCATCTTAAGAGGTCCAAATTGGAAACTACCTTTTCATATTTCAACAGATTCTTCAGATACAGCTCTGGGAGCTGTATCAGGACAAAAATATTTTATCCCTTATGCCATCTACTACACAAGCAACAATTTGACTCCCACTGAGTTAAATTACATTGCAACTGAAAAGGAATTATTAGATGTTGTTCATGCTATCAACAAGTTCATACATTATATAACATGCTATGAAACATTTTTTCATACAGATCACTCTGCAATTAGATACTTAATGAATAAACCAATTACTAATGGTAGAGTTACAATATGGTTATTACTCTTGCAAGAGTTCAACATAACTATTTTAGATAGATCTGGGAAACAAAATGAAATTGTTGATTTCTTGTCTAGAATTCAAAATATCAAAGATAACACTCCAGTTGAAGATAAATTTACGGATGAATATCTTTTTGCAGTAACTACTCAAACTCCTTAGTTTGTAGATACTGCTAATTACTTAATCACAGGAAAATGACCTTCACATCTGTTTCCTAAGCAGAAAATAAAAATCATTCAAACAAGTGCAAATTACTCATGGATTACTTATGAATTGTATAAAATAGGTCCAAATCTCATGATCAGAAGATGTGTTCGAGAAGATGAAATGATTGAAATTTTGAAGGCATGCCATGATGAACCTTGTGGTGGGCACTTTGCTGACAAGAGGACAGCCTATAAAATCCTTATTTAGGATATTATTGGCCCTCCATATTCAGAGATGCCAAAGAGTATGTCAAAAGCGGTGACAACTTTCAAAGGATGGGGAAACCCGCTCCTTCAGATGAAATTCCACTACAAACTCAGGTACTCATGTAGCCTTTTGAAAAATGGGCCTTGGATTTTTTTGGACCAATTAATCCTCCATCTAAATAGAAGAAGTATATTTTGGTATGCACTGATTATGTCACCAAATGAGTAGAAGATAAAGCATTACCTTTTGCTAATGAGAAATCTATAGTTAATTTTATTTTTGAGGACATCTTAATTCGTTTCGATGTTCCAAGAGAAATAGTGACAAATCAAGGATCTCAATTTACATCTAAAATGGTGGAAAGACTTGTGGGAATACAAGATAAAACAAAGGAAGTCTACTCCTTACCATCCACAAGCAAACAGTCAAGTTGAATCTACTAATAAGGTGATTGAAGGAATTCCCACTAAGGTTGTACATCTACACAGAAAAGATTGGGCAGAAAGGATTCCTGAATCCTTATGGGCCTATAGAACTACATGGAGGAACACAACAGGACATACTCCCTATGATGTTTCTTACGGGAAGCAAGTCCTGTTCCCTATAGAGTTTCAAATTAGAACCTTCAAGATGGAATTCCAATTAGGATTGGATTTATCATAAGCACATAAACATAGATTGGAGCAACTCAATAAGCTTGATGAAATCAAGCAAGATGCAGTTCAAAGAACCAATTTAGTCCAACAAAAAAGGGCTAAATGGCATGATAAGTATATCAAGGAGAAGAAGTTTCAAGCAGGAGATTGGGCAATTTCGTTCAATTCAAAATTCAAATATTTTCAAGGGAAGTTTCATACTCATTGGCTTGGGCCATATGAGAGTGAAGAAGTCTTTAATAATGTAGTGAGAATAAGGACAATAGATGAAGGAAAGGTACCTCTTCTTGTAAATGGTCATCAGTTAAAGATATATAATAAGCCAATTTCAAGGGAGGATTTTGTCAGAATTTTCCAAGATAACACTGAGATGAAGTTGGTGAAGAAGAATTCTTCTTCTCCGCTAACTTAGTTTTTTTGTACATATATCTATATTAAAAAACGTGAAAAAAAATAATATAAATAAAATTTCTCTTTCTGTAATAAGTAGTGACATAAAGCTACATTCATTTACAGTGCCTAATCTGCAAATTCATTTCATCTCACTTCAATTTCATTCCCTTTCACTGTTATATTCAATTTTTCCTTTCATTACACTCCATTTTCATTTTATTTCACATCCATGTTCCATAGCCATATTTCATCTTTATCATGTTGTGCAACTATTTCCATTCCGCAACCAATTTGATTCTGCAGCCATATTTCATTCTGCAGTTCTGTTCCAAATAAATGTTTATTGCAGGTAACTAAAGAATTTTTTTTTGAAGATTGATATGCTAAGAAGGGTATCTAGGGATCAACATCAAAGAAAAAAATGAACAAAAAAGTTAAGTTCCAAGAGGTAAAAGTGCAAAAATATATTTTAAAATAGCAAGGTTAGAACATAGAATATGTATAATATGGGAATTCATATGTTTCCATGACAAATCATCATTTGATTTGATTCTAATCTCGATCGTACTGCATATCCGCCACACCATCCATCTTTCGTCACAAAAAGGTCCATAATTAACTCCCTCATTGTTTTTAACGGTCATGACTATGACATGACATATTTGTCCACGTCCCTCCAAAACCCTTACCATCTACTTATTTTATTGAAACCCACAATTCTTTTCACCATAATCGTAGTCAATCCATTTCATAAACCAGGAAGGGTAATTATGAAGGTTAAGGAATTTTGCAAAGCAGAAGGCATGGGACTCATTTTCAAGTTGGAACCGGTAGGAGAAAAGTAAATGAAAGGATACCCAAAGCTCAAGGAAATGTTGTAGAAGGTTGGATGGCTCAAATTGATTGAAAATTTTGATGGTTTTCATAAAGAGATCACAAAATCTTTTGCTATATCTTTTGATGGTACAGAGGTAGAAATTGGATATATTAAGTTTGAAATAATAGATTTGTTGATAACGGAGGCCACAAAACTTCCAAGACACAGTGAAAGATGGTTCAAAAACAAGGAATTCCATAGTGAATCATGGAAAATAATCCTCTGGAACCTAGGTATGGATGTCTCTCTTTTTAGAAAAGGAATTCCCATTTCAGCTCCTAAAAGTAAATGGAAGAGTGTGCTTTTGATATTACAAAAATTTATGACCCATGAGGGGAGATCAGGTGCATGTATGTCTACCATATACGTTTCTTGATGAATTTTCTAAAAAATGGAGAAATCAATCTTCCTTTCTTCTTGCTAAATAGTTTAAGAAGGATGGCCTCAAATGTGCAAAATAAAACAGAGTTCATGGACACAACTATGTACCATCATGGGTTGATAAATGTGCAAAATAAAACAGAGTTCATGGACACAACTATGTACCATCATGGGTTGATAAAGATACTGATTGAGTTTCATTTAAAAGTCATAGGAGATACCTGGGAGGATTTCCTCATTAGAAATAATTTTCAAGAAGCACCTGAGTCACCCAAAGAAGATAATGTTAGAAAAAGGAGAAGGAAGAAGATTGGTATAACCATTAAAGAAAAACTTGAGTCTTCATCATAGAAAGATGATGAAAAATTAATATATGAAGAACTAATAGAAATCAGGAAAAAAATCAGACAAATAGGAAAGATAAGAAAAGAGAAAAAGGTCACAGAGAAAGAGAATGTAAGTCATCCACAACCTAGAAGAAACTCCAAACTCCAAGGGTTGGCAAAGAAAACATCATCAAAAGGGGCATAGTTCATAAACATAGAAGAGGAAACCCTAGAAACTTTTGTTAACATCTCTTCTGCACACAGTCCTCAAAATTCTCTTGACCATCATTTTTAAGGTAGCCCAAGTAGAATATCTCCAGACATAGACCCAGTGCAACAACAAATATATGATTATATAGAATCAATGGAGAAGAAGAGTGCCTCTATGAATCTAGAACCCTATATCAATCCACAAGAACCTCTAATTGACTCTCTCAAGTAGGAAATTTATGAATTAGAGATATTGAACAGTCATATCAAAAAGAAGAATGAAACCTTGAAGTAACAAAGTAAACTGGACAAAGCTATTCATGATAATACCATTTTGCACCTAGGACTATGGTATATGAAAAATAGGAAGTTGAAAAGGAAGAATAGAAGTCTAAACAAAATAGTCATCAACCTCAAATACAGGCCTCTTATGAGGAAACCCATAATGATAATCACTTCAAAGAAGAGCAAAAGGAGAAAATTGGATGTACTAGCAGAAGTGTCTGAGCAAATGCATTAGAGAAGAATAACTCACATTTTTAAAAAATTGCATGACGACATGCAATAATTTTGCAGTGGGGGTATGTTGAACCTCAGAATTACCTTCCCATTGACATTTGTTCTCACCTTTTTCTCTTGATTCTCACAAGACTACAGATCCAATCAATGATAAATGCTAGATTTTGTCTTAAGAAAGCATTAAAATGATCACCATATTATATTTTCATGTTCTTGCTATTTTAATAGATTTTTGCAAATTAGCTACAAAACGTAGCCTATTCTACAGCTAACTGTGGGTTCCATAGCTACTCTCATGGTTTGGCAGGTTACAGGTGTCAAATGAAGAAATGGGCCACATGGGCATCTCCAGAATCATCTGTACATGGATTCTATCCTACTCACTTGGTCAATATCAACAGAAAAGCATGCCTAAAGTCATTGTCAAAGATGGAGTCAAATACGTTATCTAGTAGCAGTAGGACTCTTGATTTTCTCTTTCATAGCTAATCAAGAGTCTAACAGTTCTGCTAAAAAGTTAATGTAGATTAAGCCACTAGTAGCTGATTAGAAGTTAAGGAGTTAATACAGATCAGGTCCCCTATAGCTATTCGGAAGTTTAACAGTTTCATTACAATTCGAGTTAAGCCACTTGTACCATGTCCTTCTATAAACAATCATGATAGGTTCAGATCAAGCCACCTGTAACAAGATTTTCTCTTAGACAGTTATGTGTTTTTTATATAAATATTGGTTAAATGAGTCCGAGAAGTAGTTAGAAGCTAGAAGGGATTACAAGCTTTTTGTTAAAAACTCTATTCAAACTTCATTTTGTCGATAACACAATTTTTTTTTTGTCAATGGTGTTTTAAATTGCATCTTTAATTACCTATCATCCAACCACATCCGATGCAGAGGTCCCCTGCACTCAAGGAGGTTTTTCACTTGTTGTTTTCATTTTAACTTCTACTACTCTATTTTCTACAAGTCTGTTTTCTCTAGTTTTGTTTCATTTCAGTTTGTAACCAATTGTGTAAGGATAAAAATCACAACTGTGAAAGTATTATTCTTCTGAGAAATTGTATGAGAAATGACTGAATGAAAAATGAAGTAATGAGAATACACAATTGCTTAGCTTCTTACTATTTTGATTACTCATTTTCTTAGCATAGAACTGTCAATTGGCTGTATTAATAGATGTTCTCAAAACCATTTCGAAATGATGACAATTCTAACTTAATTGGTTGAATATCTAATTCATGTAGTGATTGAACTTACTCAACATATTTTTAGTTTTATAGTCTGTCATCTTTTCTTTTCTGTTTTCAGATCATTACTTAGTTGCATCACTTGACATTCCAAAAAATCATTTCAAGGAGATTGATTCTATCATGTTCCAACATTGAATGCTTTAATGGCTAAATGAATGAAATTATTGAATTACCTTCTGCATTAGTATTACTTTTGGTTTTAAGAATTAGATTTATGGATTAGGACTAAAAGCTAGATAAGATAGATGCTTTGTTTCTCTTGTTATGTCCTAACTAGTTAAAAATGATTCTTGGTCCATTTTAGGAGATTAGACTAACTTAGGAACCTATCCTTCCTTTAAAAACTCATTAGAACCATGTAAATCTCTCATATATTGTATATTCTTAGACATCAAAGAACATAAACCCCCAAAACAAACATAAAAATACAAAACAACGAAGTAAGAGAAAAGTTAACTAAGCATATATAGTGCATCACACTTCATCAGTTTACAAACCTTGGTTGACAATTCATGCAAGCAATTTAGGACACTAAATTGACTAAACACACGCAGCTCATAGAATTTTCACCTACAAGTAGTGTTTTGGGGATATAAAGGAAATCCATAGAAAATTTGAGTAGGTATTCAAAAGCAATCCTGCATAGTTTATGCAAGTGCTACAGGGGTGAAGAAGCAAGGCAAAGCAAATCTTGTTATGCTTGGAAAGCTCAAATTTCTTCACTCAGGTCTGCCACCACTATTTCAAGACATCTACAAACATCCTTCCAAGCACCCTTACCACCATAACACATCAAACCATAAGCCAAACCATTGTGCATACATCCTACAATTGTTGACCTTAATTCCCACCATAATCTGACTCAATAATTGACATCAATGGAAACACCATGTTGCCAATAGTTATTTAGGTTTTTTGGGATTCTTCAAGGCTTTGAAGGAAACCACCTTTGATTTTCAAATTTCCTTATCAATTCTCATCTCATAACTGGTGAAAATGGTATGGAGTTGTTCCGCAGTGAGAGTGCTCATATGTTTCATCTCTTCTATGGTAGATATCTTTGCATTGAATCTCATTGGAAAATACCTTGACACCTTCTCCACAACTACTTCATCTTTAATTTCTTCATTAAGTCCGCTAATCATATTTTCAACCTCATTAAATCTAAGGAAGTATTCAAAAATGTTTTGATCCTCATCCATCTTTAAGCTTTTAAATTTCACTCTATAGGTCTAAATGTTAGGTTTCCTTACCTTATCATCTCCTTCATAACTATTCTTAATCTTGTCTTAGACCTCCTTTGTAGATTTTAAGTGCATCACCTTAAACAAATCATAATGGTTAAGAAAAGACAAAATTGCATTCAATTCCTTTACATTATTTAAGTAAATTCTTCTTTTGATCCAAATCTGATTAATAGTTGTTGGAACATTATAATGGCTCCAATAGTGGCCCATATATCAAATCCAATAGACATTAGATAGGCACCCATTCTAACTTTTTTTTGATGGTGTTGGATGTCACCAATAGTAAGGGTGTATCCCCAATATGAAGTCCCAATTAGACCTCACAGCATTTGGAGTAGTAGCCCCAACCAGAAAGTATGGTCGGTTTCCATTCTTAAATATTTTCCTTGGCTACAATGAACAACACAAGAGAAGCACATGTAGTTTCAAGATAAACAAGTATGTTAGCCTTGTGATGTATTAAATTTTAAAGTGTATAATGGTTTTTTCACAGAAGGGAAACCAAAGTGAGTCTTTAAGAGAAAAGTAATACTATTACCCTAATAAAGATACACACATGTATTTGAATAATCGTTAGTAATATTGTGAAATAGTTCACAAAGAAACCATGATCATGAAAAGAAAAAGACGCATGATTCAAAGAAGCATACTAAATCCAACAAAATAGTTCATTTTATTAGTATGAATTAACATAAATATATACCTTAAACAATGAAATAATAGTCTCAAAATCATTCATGACATATGCATGAAAAGTGTGATAGTTCCAAGAGCTTCAAATTATAGAGTGAAAGTTAAAAGATACACCATTACAATGATACAACACTTGTTTCAATAGTGGAATTTTAAGAAACTACTTACTTCTCAAAAGTCTAATCTTCCTTCCCATTCCTAGCTTGAAAAACCAAGGTGAACAATCCTTCGCTTGAGCTATCAGGGTGTATATATAACAAATGAGGAAACTCTCCACCTCCCTTGTGACCCTTGAACTCTCCTCATGACTCTTGGACTTCCATGTGACTTTTGGAAACTCCTTTGAGGCCTTTGGACTTCTACATGACTTTTTACATTATATGAATGACCTTTGGACTTCCACACTCTTTTCATTTCTCATTTATTTGAAAATTACATAATTACATCCATAAATGATATGGCACCATGATAACTCATACGAATATTTATGTGACACTTGGACAAGAAATGACTTGGCACTGATGACATGAACTTCATGATAAAGTGATTATGCCAAGCTTCTCTTCTTGTTGCCATATTTGTATCTTCATGATAGTTGTTGCATTTTCTTCATCTTCCCCCTCCAAAAAGTTTGATGATATGGAGTCTTCCATGTGATCCAAGTCTTCAATCTTTTGTCATGATTTAGTGTCCCTTTATCTTCTTGCTTAATAATTCTCTTTGCCTCTTTAGCTTCACAAGTGTTTCCTTGCATGGTTTGCTTGGCATCCTCCTTGAGCATTATCCTGTCATGTCAAGATATAATGCCTACAGATGAAATTGACTCATGAGAAGATGACATCAGTCTAAAAATATCCTAGTCTAATTTTCATTATGTAATTCATTTATTGATTGTAGGACTGAGGAGGGGGCTCACGGATTGTGTAGTAGGTAGTTCTAAGAGGTAGTGATAAGGTTTTGATGACTGTGACTATGCAAGGCATAGTGGATGAAGAGACGAGAGAGAGAATTGTGTAGTTAAGGGAGACATTGACATAATGAGGTAGTATTTCCCATTGTTACTGAGCAGTGCATAGGTTAGGGAAGAACGACCATAGGATTGTGAAGTTGCACATATAAGAGGAATAGTGAGGCTGGCTCTTGACAAAATCTATGTACTGCACATTGGGAGGTTGACTGGGAGACAAAACTACATAGTCCTGAGGGACAAGAGGCCACAGTAGGCATTATGATTGTGAAACATGAAGTTATTGGAGGCAACGACTGTGTAGTGCACAATTCTAGGAGGTAGTGGATGTTGACTAAGACTACTGGATAATGCCCAATTCAGGGAGGCAAAGTGAAGCAGGGTTGGTTGGGAAAGGAACTGTTCAAATTTTGACTAAGTGTGGGATTAGTGAGGAAAGATATGAAACCAAAACATGACTTGAACATGATCACACACTCATAAATGCTCAACGACAAAGAAATGAATTCTTAACACCCAAAATCAACATGTAACCATTAAAATGACAACAAAATGATACTTACCTCCAAGGCGGCACTTAGGATACACTTTACGACACAAGTGACGACAGTGAAAAAAACAATCCAAAAATATTTGGGAATGAGTCTAACAATTGTATCTATGATAGATATGACCCATTAGTACCAATTTTTCCTCTTAAAGATGTGTTATAACTCTCTTACACAATTTTTTACACTTCCTTTATCAAAAGACAACACTTGGGTTTTCCTCACAAAGGGACTCGAGAACTTGGAGAACATGCATGGAATTTCTTTTACTATTAGACAAAACAACTCATATGGTTGAAGGAGGCTCCAAAATTTCAATATCGGCCAAACTTTGGATGGTGTTGTAACTTGTAACAACGAAAATGCTGGTAGAACTCCATCTCTTTGTTTTGGTCTAGCTTTATGAATAAGATATAGTCTTTCAAGAATTATTGATTCATCATATGAATCACTTTGGCTTCCCCATTTTACCTAGTTATAGATATAATGCCTTCTATTCCCTTCCTCGGTTAAAATCATTCACAAACCTCTTTGTATCAAAATTGTTTAGATCTAGGAGAACGGTAGTATGTAGTTGCGAGTTTGAGATGACTAGAGTTTTAGTTTTATCTTTGGTGTTCCTGCACTACCAGTAGACCTGTTAAGTACCCTGGTGGATTCACTATAGAAACAAAATCATTGCTTCGCTTCCAGTGAGCTTGTTCAGTACCACGACGAAGTTACTTGCTTCACCTCTCTTCGTAGGAAGCCTTTTTCTTCTCTCACCCTTTGTTTGTTTTATTTCAATGCACTCATTGAAATTTTATTGTCATTTATATCACCAAGGTAAAAGAAGGATCCCAAATTATTGAGAGAAGAATATGTTGTTCCTTAAGATACTATTATATACCTTTGTGATTGATATACTCAATATTAGTTTTTCCTTTTCCTTTCTCTACTGAATTGAATCAAAATGAAAAACACTATTTAATTACAACACTGAGTCAAGGAAATAATATCCTAGAAAGATGCGAGTATCATGGTTTTGTCCAAATATTTCCATTTGAATGGATTGTATTTTCCATCAAGACATCATTGACCTTAAAAATATCAGACCAAGATAAATAAGAGGGATCAAACATTAACCAAGTGTGGTTGTATGTCATAAAGCCCTTTAAAACTTTTGTCACATATGTTGGAACTAGGCAAAAAAAACTTTCACACAAGGTTCTACTCATTGTAGAAATTAGGCTATATATTTGCAAGCAATCATTAAGTTTTAATAAAAATCACAAGACAAAAACCTACACTACTGCTCTGCGGACATTAATTCACAATTTAGAAGAAAAATATTAGACATGCAAGAAGAAACAATACACATGCAACAAGTATTTTTATATGGGTAAATCAATCTGCTAAAAACCCCAATATATGCTTGCATTAATAAAATGAATATAGATGAATTAAAATTTCTTTTCTCAACTGAGCTCACCCTACAAGTGCACAACCTATCTCTCTACTCATTGATGGCATCTGACCCAAACTTAGTCAAAAAATTTCCTCAACTTGAGATCCTATTTCCTTGCATTGTTTCTTGAGGAATTAGCCCTATTATCTAGGAAATTCCTCTAATTGAATTCCACAATTCCTTATGATGATAATTTGACTCCATGCAAAACTTGTACACTCAATATTAGTCTACAATTGATGTTACATTTCTTTGGAATATCCACCTCAACTGGGTAACTCAGATTCTCTGCATGCACTAGCTATTTTTGGTTGATTGATCGGTTAACTAGATGATCATTGAGTTTGAATGAAGTCCCATTGCTTAAGTGACATTCCATTATTTCCTCCAAAATTTGGAACTAGTTTAATTGAAAACAAATTGAGATAACTAACCTCGATTGCTACAAATTATCAATCACACATGAAAAAATGAACTCTAACTCCTCCAACTCAAATTTACTGAGACAAATGGGTGACATAGTTTATGTCAGACATGTTAACGTAAGCCAAGTTGTCTGTTGATGTGGAAATTGAAATTTTCTCAATTTAATCAAGGAAAAATCAATTTGAGAATTTCTTGCTACATTTTTCAATGCTCCCTCTCAGCAAGAAAGGGATTATCAACCACCCCTATATTACACCTGTGGAACTCAAACTTCCCTCTTAACAAGGCCTTTGTCAAAATGTGAGCATCTTGTTCCTCTGTCAGAATGTACTGCAACAACATTATTCACCTCTGCACATAGTCCCATAAATGGTGTTACCAGAGATATATATGCTTGAATCGATCATGAAAAACAATATTCTTAGACAACTTGATGTAACTCAGATTATCACAATATATCATAGTTGGATCCATCATTTGACCAAATAATCCAATAAGTATCTTTCTCATTTAGATCACCTTACATGTTGCTTGACTAACAACCATGTATTTTTCTTCTGTCGAGCTGAGTGCCACAAATATTTTCTTCGTACTATACCAAGAAACTATTTTGAACCTAACATTGAAAATTCCACTTGATGTACTCTTTTGTTCAGATGGACTCCTCTCCCAATCTGCATTTTTGAAGCCACATAGATTCACTCCCTCTGGCAGTCTATACCATATTCCAAACTGGGTAGTGCCTCTAAGGTACTGTAGAACATGCTTAGCTGACCTCCAAAATAATTTTGTTAACCTAACCATATATTGGCTCAACTAGATGACTGCATAGCACATATCTGGTCGTGTGTTCACAATATACATTAGTGAACCCACCAACTACTAGTAAACAGTAGCATCCACTTCCTCACTTGAAGTAGCATCCTCTTTGCTTGAGTTGGGTGTTAGAGGTATCTCCATGGGTTTTCAACTGTACATGTGGAACCTCTAAAGTATCTTGTTGGCATACTTTCCATGAGATACAAACAGTTCCCCATCTCCTTGCCATACTTCCAATCCAAGGAAGAAGTGCATGAGACCCATATCCTTCATTTCAAACTCTCTTCCAAGGTGCTCATTTGAAGATTTGATTAGCTTCTCATAACCAGTTAAAATCAAGTCATCAACATATAAAGATAATCAATAATTTACCTTCTACCAAGATATGATAGAAGTTTGCATCCACTTCACTTTTGGAGAAGCAAAAATTGGTGAGATAGATATTGATTCTTGTGTACCAAGCAGAAGGTTCTTGCTTGAGATTGTACAAATATCACTTGAGTCCACACACGCGAGACTCCTGATTGAAAGTCTCAAAGCCTTTTGGTTGTTCGATATACATCTCCTCCTCAATAACTCCATTAAGGAATGATGTTTTTACATCCATCTTGAGGATCTTCCACCCCATTTGTGTAGCCAGAGAAAGAATTGGTGTGATGGATGAGTACCTTGCTACAGTAGCAAAGGTCTCCTCATAGTCAATCCCCTTAACTTGAGAGTATCCCTTGGCCACAAATATTTTCTTGTACTTTTCTATTCTTGTATCTGTTGCTTTCTTTACCTTGAAAATCCATCTCAAACCTATAATTGATTTATTTGGTCATACTGGGATCAATTTAAAAACATCATTCTTTACAATGGATTTGTATTCCTCCGCCAATGCATCAACCCACACTAGTTTCTCTACTACTTCCTCAAAATTGGATGGATCAGTCTCTACAAGCTCAATCATTAGATCCATGTAGCCAGGGTACCGATCTGGTGACCTTATTTTCTTGTGTTAATTTGAAAGAGCACGCACATTCTCCCTGGAATCTTGCAAAAGTCTCTCATCTTTCCTGGTCCTTTTCCTACATTTTCTAGATGGTCATGTTTGAGTGATTCTTTCCACTCTTTGCTCCTTAATTTGTGGCTGCTAAAAAACTTCTTGTGGTTCCTCCTTTGGACCCAAAAGATCCTCTTCTAGTGGGATCTGAAGCTCCCTCTCAAGAGAGCACCACATCAATTTGTCTTCATCAAATTTACATCCCTTCACACAATTTTCATTTTGAGGGATGGAAAGTACACACAGTAGTTGTGGGGAGTTTTTATGTAACCCAAAAATAGCCACAATTTTGTTGTTAGCTCTAGCTTCTTCCTTTATTATTTGGAGACATGGCAGTAATCAAAGGCTCCAAAAATATTGAGTGTGGCACATATGACTTTCTCCCTGAGAAATCCTCCTCCAATGTAATCATGCCTAGAATCTAATGAGGACTCTGTCTCTGCAAATAGATTGGTGTGTTGCATTCCTTGACCCATAAATGCAAAGGTAATCCCTGATCATGAAACATTTCCCTCACTTCTTGTGCAATTCTATGATTCTTCCTCTCAGCCACCCCTTTCTACTGTGGGTTGTGGGGTGTTGTCAACTCTCATCGAATGCCTTCTTTTGCACATAAAGTTTTAAATTCATTCGACACATACTCACCTACAATATTTCTCCTGAGATCCTTCACCTTATTGCCTCTTTCTTTCTCAACTAGTGCTTTGAATTCTACAAACTCGGATAATGTCTCATGCTTCTTCTGCATGAAGAAGATCGAAACCTTTTGTGAGAATTCGTAAGTAAAAATGACAAAATATTTGTGCATGACAGTGGAGGCTATTGAGAAAGGTCCATATACATTTGAGTGGATCCTTTCAAGGAATCCATGTGCTTTTCTATCCTATCCCTGGAAGGTGGTTTTTGTGTAATTCCCCAATGTACATCCTTTTTCATACATCCTATTTCTCAAGTGCTCCTTTGGGGAGGCCTGTGGTTATCTCCTGCATGATTTTCAAAGCACCAGGATGCAAATGACTAAGTCTTCTATGCCAAACATCACTGACATCACGGCTCTACATCTTCTCCACATTTGTGCTCAATGTAGCACAATCCTCCACATCTAGCTTATACAGGTTCTTCACATGAAACCTGATATTCTTCCCCTGTCTCATGGCTATGTGTATTAGGAATGCATTTCCTTTTTTGAAGATCACATCATAACCATCATCTTCGAAAACTACAACATAGACGAGATTTTTCTTTAGGATCGGAATGAACATGACATCCTTGAGCCTCAACGGGAGCCTGAATCCCTTTGAAAGGTGATTGTACCAATTCTAGTTGCATTATACCTTCCGTCATCCCCCATCTTGATTTTCATCTATAGATATTTCTTCTCCATGTCAATAAAAAAACCTCTATTTCCTGTCATGTGGAATGATGCACATGAATCCAAGTGCCACACGCTCCCCATCATTGTGCTAGACATGCATGCAATGAGGGTAAAGTCAAGCTCAAACTATGAAGAAGAAAATTCTCTTGCTACTCCTCCTGAGGTATTCTTACTTTTCTTCTTGTGTGGACACTTTTTGGCATATTTCTCAAATTCATGACAATGGAAGCATTTAATTTTTGAAAAATATTTCTTCTTGCTCCATTGATTGGATTCTAGTTTCGATTGGGATTTCTTACCTTTCCCTTCTTTTCCTTTCCATCCAATGCAAAGTTTTCTTCATCCTCGCCCTTGGAAGAAGTCCTATCTTCGGTATTCCACCTTATTTCCTCTTGTACTAAATTAGACCATAAATGCTCCTAACTCAGTATTTTATCCCTCGCATTCACCGAATCATGATAGCTCTACCAGCTCTTGGGAAGGCCTAGAAGAGCTAGGGTTACCAATTATTCTTTATGGACATTAACGCTGACCTTGCCAAGTTGATCACACCATTGTTTAAACTTGCTTAGATACTACAAAATTGTGTCATTCTTTAGCATCTTGATACTTCAAAGTTTATCCTTGAGTTCCATCTTCCCATGGTCACTACTATTCTCAAATAATTATGTTATTGCTTTCCACATCATGAACGAAGTTTCTTTTCCATGTAGATTCAAGAAAATATTATCTTGTACTCCCTCCATGATTATTCTCCTCGTGTTGGCTACATATTTCTTCTACTTAGAAAGGTTCTGGGCATCATATGCTTGAGGTTGTGAAACATCTGTCTTGATGTATTCTAGCAATTCAATGTCATCCAATACCACCTCTATGCGATCTTTCCATGCAATAAAATTAAGGTGCCTTCCAAGGCATAATAATCTAGCCTTAGTTCATTCAAGGCCATCTTCTCAGCTTTAAAGAAAAACTACCACTCTAATCTTAAAATTTGAACCTTTGAGAAACAACATCAAATTTCCTACTCTAATTTGAATCCAACTCTGATGCCATGTAGAAATTAGGTTGTAGATTCGCAACTGCTCATTAAATTTTCATAAAAATCACAAGACACAAACTTACACTACTTCTCTGTGGAATTTAATTCAAAATTTAGAGCAAAAATATCAGACATGGATGAAGAAATAACACACATGAAACAAGTATTTTTATTTGGGGAAAGCAATATCCTAAAAACCCCAATGTCTGCTTTCATTAATTAAATGAATAGAGATGTATTACAATTTCCTTGCTCAATTGAGCTCACCCTGCAAGTGCATAACCTATCTCTCTGCTCACTAAAGGCCTCTGACCCAGAGTTAGTAAAAAAATTCCTCATCTTGAGTTCCTATTTCCTTGTGTTGTTCCTTGAGGAATTAGCCCCTATTATTTAGGAAATTCCTCTAATTTAATTTCACAATGCCTTAGGTTGATCATATGACTGCATGCAACTCCTGTACACTCAAGACTAGTCTACAACTAATGTTACACTACCTTGGAATCTCCACCTCAACTGGGTAACTCAAATTATTTTCATGCACTAGATATTTTGGGATGATTGATCAGTTAATTGGATGATCATACAGTTTTATTAAATTCCTGCTTCTTAACTAACCTTCCACTAGTTCCTCCAAAAGTTGGAACTAGTTCAACTAAAAACAACCCAAGATAACTGACCTTGATTGCTACAAATTAACAATCACACATGTAGAACTGAATGCTAACTCCTCCATGTCGAATTCACTGAGAAAAATAGGTGACACGAGTCATGTCACATAGGTTAACATCATCCAAGTTGTAGACTGATGTGGAAATTCAATTTTTTTTCAATTTAATCAAGGCAAAATCAAATTGAGAATTTCCTGCTGCATTTTTCAACATTCACAAGATGACAAAAGATGATGAAAGGATAGAACATGACATAAACAAACAAAGAAACAAAATATAGGGAAATAAATATGTACAAAGGGTGGGGACATAACCCTAGGCTACAATTGAAAATATCGTTTGAGATCTTGTCGATTGATAGGAAATGAGTCTATCTTCCCATCCAAAGATTGAAGACGATAAGTATGGTGGACAATCTTATCATGCACAACATAAGGTACGATTCATAAGGATTGGAATTTATTGAGTTTACTCTTCTCTTCATGGGATTTATCCCACTTCAATGCTAGGTCGCCCACACCAAACTCATTCTTCCTCACAGAATTCTTGTAAAACAAATGATCGATATGTCTTTGATGGATAGTAAATTTTTTTTTTCCCTTCCAACTTTCTTCCTCTAACTTGAACAAGGTATCTATCCTACTTTGAACCACAAGACATGGTTTATCTTGTGATTCTTGGGAAAGTTGAAGGGTCAGGAGGTATACGTTTGGAGGAAGTATAAATTATTTTCCATGCACATGAAAGTAACAGGAGGTCTTCAAAGAGGGTTTAGGTGTGACATGGTCAACCCATAAGTTATTTACCAAAGCTTTATGGCAATTCCTTTGCTGAGAGTAATGACCTTCTTGATAATGCATATTATATTCTTATTGGTATACTCGACTAAACCATTTCCTTTAGGGTAATATTTGGATGAGTGCTTTAAAATAATACCATTTTCTAATGAAAACTCATAAATTTTTAGCGAAGAAAAATCAGTTGCATTAAAAAAAACAAATGACATAGGAATGCCAATGATATTCTTCTTGAGGAAGTTGATGACTTCCTACCTGTTCACTTGTTTTAGAGGAAATGCTTCAGTGTAACAACCTTGGTGAAAAATTCATGTAATAGAAGTTAATAAAGGAGAAATAATACCATGGTTAAGGGACACATATTCCAAGCTAAATTATGGTCAAATATGTCCTAGTGGGCATCACTAGATGTGTGTTTTGGCTAAGGAAAATTGGCAAAGGCAAAGGCATTAAAAGGAAAAAGGGAATTTTTTTGGCACATTTATTTATGGAAGGAAATTAGGAGAAAAGTAAGGTGATATGTCACATGTTGAATTTGAGGAGGAACATGAAGAAAAATAATGGAAAATGAAGAAATTAGAGAACTCATTAATAAAAAGGCTTATGAGGATCAGTCGATAGACTTGGTCAGTGGAACCTTTTGTCAGTTCAAGTTTGGAGCCCTCTCATTATTGTATTTATCTCTCTCACTCTTAGTCACTTATCATTTTCTTAGAGCACTCTAGCTTTGGATCAAGGAAGGAAAATCAAGTAAAGGGAAAGGAAGGAAAACAAGGATAAAGGAAAGAGAAGCAAGATCAACCAACTTCAATAGGAATACTTGCAAGTAGCATTTTGCATGTGTGATCTCCTAGCTGGTTTGGACATGCATGGCTTGCATGTTGGTGTATGGTCCTCTTGCTATTGGTGGCATGGTTTTGCCAGATCATGAAAGTGGTTTTAAGCCTAGCCTTGCATTTTTACAGATGCCATGGTGTTGGGATGTTTATTTTCATTTTGAGGTTTAGTTTTCCAAATGGATTTCAGAATCTGGGGCGAAGGTGGTCTCAAGGTTCATTCCCAAGGGCCCAGGAATCCCTTGATGGGTTTTCGTTGGATAAATGGTAAATCCTAAGTGAGAAGTCTCGGTTTAGGGCCTAGCGATATGGGTTTGGATTGTGGTAAAGCCTGAGAGCTTGGTCTTGGTTTAGGGTCTAGTGATCTGGGATTGGATTGTGGTAAAGTTTGAGAGACAAGGAGACAGAAAACACATCAAGGATAGTGATGGATTCTAGATGGAATTCCAATTTTGGTTTAGTTGTGATCAGAGCATCAGTTTGGGTGTGATCACAGTTTGATGAGGGTAGAGGTGGTTTAACCTTTGGATTCACTCGGTTGTTCTTGGACTGGTTGTTCTATGAGATCCCATGTCATGCTTAGAATATGGCATGGGGTGACTGGTTGAAAGAGAGATTTGGTTCAGCCATGTCTATGGTTGGGTGGTATGTGGAAGTCCCGAACTTGTTCAGATTTGCCTATGATTAATAAAAGCTAAGTTCTCTTACTTTTTCATTGGTTTATATGTGGATTTAATGGTTTTCATATCTATGATATTTATATGGTTTTATGCTGGTTATAAGCATGGTTAAATGATTGGTTTATGTCATGGTTATTTCATGTATTTACTTGTAATTGTTAAATGGATGGATGTAAGACCTAATTGATGATATAATAGTTCAATGGAGAATGAGGTGATCCTTATGGTTATGTTTCATAAGTTCTTTGAGTCATTTATGCTTTGTCTTGTATCTTATACCTGTAGGTTGCATTGATGCCAAGTGTTTGATAGAAAGTCAGTCTCGGCTGCAGATGCTTAGGCCTAGTCCTAAGTTTTATTCATGATTTGTTTATATCGTCATCATGTCTTTGATGGATTTTGAAAGTTATAACAAGTTTTGAGTAGAGGCCAGGATTCTGGGCTAGAAAAGTGGCTCAAATCTTGGGTACACTAGCACAGGTTTGCTAGAAAAAGTCCAGGGATGCTAGCACACAAGCCTGTGAGAGTGACTTGGGCTTCTAGTCAATGTCTTTCCTATAGCATGAGAGAAACCAGGGGTTAAAAGGATTAAATCCTCAGTGGGAATTAGGGACAGATGTGTCTGAGTGGCTGACATGTCTCCTGAGGGTGGTGTTACTGATGTGGATGGGTTTGTTTGAAGTGTTCCATTGGTTTCATTTCCTTAAGGTCACCAAGGAAATTGAATCCCTTACAGTAGCCTCTCTCATTACATGTTTACCCTGGTTGGCCGATTATTTGGGTGGACCTGGGAGGAGCGGGTGTTACAGGGTGCTATCAGAGCTGGTTGTTCTCTCTTTGGGTCGTATCTTATACCACAAAGTAGTATCAAAGTGTGGTTTCCCTCTCTTTGGGTGAATGTGTTGGTCATGCATGCATGTCAGATGCATGTGTGTCTCGTACACTTGCATTCCATGTGCTTATTACATTGCATAATGATTTATCATGATTGTAGTAAGGTTATTATGAGGAACTTGATGTTGATTTTGTGGAATGCATCGTTAGGAGTATGTCACTGGTTACATGATTATATGAAACTTGATTACATCCTTGTATGTTAGGTTTCATTCTTGTATGTTTTATTACATGTATCAGTCTTGTAGGTTGATTACAAGAATTGATTGCTTATGCTAGACTACATGCGTTCATTCATATGCATAGTTGATTAGGCATTTCTTATGCATGTTGATGGTTTCATGTGGAAATGTGTATAATGGAGTAATGGTTGTTGTCATGCATGAGGTCATGGTTTGTGTAGTTGATATGGTCATGCATTGATGACTCGACTCTAGATAGAATGATGTGTATATGGTTTGGTGCTCATGTGTTATATGTCTATATGTAGTTGTCATGCATGAATGGTCTTGGTTATAGTTATGCATGAATAGTAAGTCAAACACACCTTGTGAAGTCATGGTATGAAATTTAGGTCATTAGGGTGATATTGGTACATTATGATGCTAATGTGTTGGCTGAGATAGAGCGCGAGATGCAGATCATCATAATGAGCTTGTAGCATTAGGCTTTGGGGTAAGAGCAGACCATCATATAGGTATTGTATGCTGACATACAAGCGTGTAAGTTAAGAATTTTTATATGCATTAGGATTATATACATTAGGTTTATGTACATTATTTTTGATGTTATGGTTACATTCATGATAGGTGTTAGTTGATTATTGTAGTTACATGCACATGTGTCAGATAGCGAAGAATGATAGTAACCTATAGTTGTATCCATTACTGTTGTTGTTTTATATTAGATAACTTGATGATTATGCTATATGTTGTTGATGAGCATGATATGCTAACTTGATGATTAGGGTTATTATAGTAAGATCTTGATGTTATATATGTCATGCTAAATTAGAATAGATGGTTAGGGTTATGACATTCAGGTATGAGCTGACATATTTGTGATATGGTGTTGTACTGATCTAGATTGACTTGGCATATGTGTGAATGATAATTGTGTATGAGTTATGATATAAACATGCTATCTAGTGACTATTTGGATATCATGATCTTATTTAAGTTTGGGTTAATATATGGTGAATATATATCATGAAAATATGGATTGATTGTGCAGACAAGGTAGCCTCCCATGAGATACATTAAGGTATGAGTTTTCTTACGTCATATACTTGGTGCTTGACTGTCTTATTATGACATCTATTTTGTGTTTGAGTGTTTGGTGTCTAGTTTATTTATTTAACATGGTATGTTTGCAAGTTGGTTGAATTTTTGATGAATTTCATAATATGAGTATGCATTCCAATGATCTTATTTTAAGATGATTGTACTAACACATATGTGTTGAGACAATTGATATGCACTTGAATGTGCTTGACAATTGCAACATTATGTCTAATGATTATGAGTTGACTATGGGTTATGACATGATTTTTAGTCTTGATAAAAGTTGATTTCAAATTGATAGGTATGATTGTCTTGATATTTGGAACATGTTGATATGTGTGAGAAGTTGCAAGAAACATGTTTGGTATTAGTGTTACAAGGTAATAGTTGATGTGTTTATATAACTAATAGTTGGGTGATGTGACAGTATTAGTAAGCCTCAATTCCAACCAAATAGAAAGGTAAAGGGAAGGAATTGGACAAGAATTACTTTGGCTATGTTTGGAAACCCTAATTCCGAACCAATGAGTGCTTTACATAGAAGAAGTATTCTTAACCTTTATTTTGTCTGACATTATGTGGATATGTGCTAGACCCATGAACATGTACTTGACAAGTACATTAGCTAGAGGTAGATCTATCAAGGGGATTGGAGTCCCTTGATAGATGGCATGGATGTGTTCAATTGCAAGCAATGTGGGTGGCAAAAAAAGATAAGGTAATTGGTGTATTGTGATGTTTATTTATGCACTTAGAGTTAGGTGTATATGACAGTGTGATCCAAGGATTACATGGCAAATAAATTTCCATGAAATTTTGAAGAAGGCTCAGGTTGAAATTTCCTTCGAAACCATGGGGATTGAGTCATGGTGTATGTGGTTAGTCTTGTGCTTTTGATATTTTGTGACTGTTGTGATTGATTTATGATTTTTCTTGTGTATGGTGAACATCTATGCCACTTTATTGCGGTGTCATGTTGTTATTGGTTTTCATGGTTTTTTCTTGTTTGTTTCTTGGCTTGCCTTTTATGTTTTGATTCTTGGGAATTGTTTTGGGAAGAGGAAATGTTGATGGAGCTCAGGGAGAGACGTTTGGTACTCGACAGGTAATGTAAGACTAGAATGAATCTTTGTGCATGAGTAAACTCAAGAAAATGTAATATTATGAAAGTTGATTGGAGTGGTTGGGTCCATTATGGTAAATGGGTGGTGACAACACAAACATGAGAAAGGTAACTAGAAAAGGTAAAGTAAATGGATCTAAGGTGTTGGATAGCTTGCCTATGTTGGGAAAAATTGTTCTCAATGTCATGCATATGTTGCATGAATAAAGGAAATTCTCTTAAACCTTGACCTTGATATCTGGTAATTATTTTATGATCATCATTATGCTGATGTTTATATATGTATATATGTATGCATGTATGTCTTTTTCTAACATGATGGTGATTTTATATGCTAATTTTTATGTATATTAATATATGTATTGATGTATCTATATCACTATTTGACAGGGTCATCAGGAGTTGTCCTTGTGGAGGAATTATTGCTTACACAAGTGAATGACATGAAGAGGTTCTTGGTCTTATGAGGAATCAATGGGGAGGAGTAGCACTAAAAAATATATGAGGTCAATATCATGTTTTTATGAGTTGATATTATGTAATTATATTATTTCTATGTTATGGATAGGTTATACCTATGGATAGAACAATGAAATGAAAGCAGTGTGGTCTGCAACATGCTAAGACAAGCATGGATAAGATACTAGAAGCAAGGTTGCTTGGTAAAGATAGTATGGTTTTGGATGTGTAGTACTATTATTGTGCACATGTTGCATATATGATGTTATGTGCATCTATTCTTTTGTGGATATTTCATATGTAGTGCTAGGTATAGATGGTGCAATGAAGATGTTGGATATGCGATGTTTTGTACAGATGATTCTATGTACATGTTGGATATGCAGTGCTATGTATAGGTAGTGTTGTGTGCATGTTGTACATGTGGCATTATGTACATATGGTGTTGTGTAATGATTGTACAAGTGGTGATGTGTGCATGTGGTGATGTGTGCATGTGGTGTTGTATAGATGTTGTACTAGTGGTGCTGTGTGGAGATGGTGCTGTGTACATGTCGTGCATGTGGCGTTGTGTACATATGGTATCACATACATGCCGTGTGTGTGGTATTGTTTACATGTGGTATTGTGTACATGTTTTAGAGTGGTGTAGTGTACATGTGGTGTAGTGTACACATTGTTCAGTTGGTGTCATGTACATGTTGTGTTGTGCACATGTTGTGGAGGTTGTTGTAGTGTACAAGTGGTACTGTGTACATGTGGTACATATGATAATGGTGTAGATGCATGTATTGCATTGTTTTGTATGACACATGCAGTTTTATGTGTGTGATGCACACTATGTGTATGTGCACATGGTTGAGGATAAGGCATAGGGTGTCTTCCTAGTGTGGCAACCAATCTAGAGGGCACACGAAATAAATACAAAGGTAGAAGCTAAGGATTGATGAAAGGATAAATATCAACATTTTGTTTCACTTTTATTATGCGTGTGATTTATGACTATGGTATATGATTATTATATATGATCTACGATTCTGGTTTATGATGGTTAAATATGATTTATGATGTTGGTCTATTATGGTAGTGTTTTGAGCTAACTAGATGTGATATGTTTATACATGATGTTTTGATCAAACAACTAGTTTGACTTTGACAGGAAGTAAACAAGATTCCAAGTATCCTTATTAATGAACTATCAATGAGGTATGATTTGAGGTTATTTCAATTTAGTTAAATCAAATGGAAATTATGTGCTTGGAACAATAATGGATGAAAATGCTCGGTTGGGTGGTTGAAATCGACTGCAAGAATTTTCAACAACAAAAGGAATTGGAAAATGTAGCAATATGTTGGTAGATCACTTCAAGAGCAAGGCCATTGTGGGACACTAGTATCCAATAGTGTCGATTGATTTCCATGAACATGCTATGAGAAATATGATAGTTGAGGTAAGTATATTCCTTGGTTGTTTTATTTCTCGATGCAACGAAGCCTTGCCAAGTGATGGATCGCTTGGTATAGGGGATTCTGGGGAATATGGAAAGTGAGTGACTGCATAGAAGGGGGTGAATGGATTTCCCGAAGGACTGTGTAGCAGAGAGGGAATGCCATGGATATATTGGTTTTGGTCATTAGCATTGCTAGATGGAATCATATGCACATTAGGAGTGTTCCCTAGAGAAATGATCTGGTAACTGTTTTCTAAGAGGACAAGTGGCGCAGGATTATAGAGCTAGACATTGGATGCAACTTTTACCATGACAGTGGATTCTGGAGTTCCTATGAAGGAGGTGAATCTTGGGATTACATTGAGGGTGGAGGTGAGATCCTCTAGATTCCTTTGTTGATTGATATGGGCACATATCCTTTTTTTTGTTGGTTTAGAAAATGTGCATATGTGTATATGTGGTTATTGTAAACACTGTAATGAGTTGTGCTATAAAGCTCTAGTAAGCAGTATGGCTATTGTCTTTTCATGTTGTCATTATGTTTTTCTTTCAATAGGTCTTTCATTGTAAATATGACAATGAGCTAAGTTATAATGTTCCATGGGAAGTATGTTTTCTTTTTAGTAGTCTTGCTAAGGTATTGGTGTGGTTTAACACCATGGACACTGTTTCCCAAGGGGGAGGGTTTTGTATAATCCTTGGTGAAAAATTCATGTAATAAAACCTAATAAAGAAAAAATAAGACCACGGGTAAGGGATACGTATTCCAAGCTAAATTTTGGGAAAAGATATCCTGGTGGTCATCACTCGATGTGTGTCTTGGCTAAGAAAAATTGGAAAAGGACAAAGCAAAGGCATTAAAAGGAAAAAAGGATTTTTTGGCACATTTATTTATGAAAATAAAGGAAATTAGGAGAAAAGTAAAGTGAAAGTTTATAGGTTTCATGTGAGGAGGAAAATGAAGGAAAATAATGGAAAATGAAGAAATTAGAGGCCTCCTTAATAGAAAGGTTTATGAGGATCAGTTGGCAGGCTTGGTCAGTGTAACCTTTTGTCAGTTCAAGTTTGGAGCTCTCTCAATATTCTCTCTTTCTCTCACTCTTGGTCACTTAAAGTTTTCTTGGAGCACTCTATCTTTGGATAAAGGAAGGAAAAGAAAGCAAAGGGAAGCGAAGGAAAGTAACGATAAAGGAAAGGTAAGCAGGATCAAAAAACTTCAACAGGAATACTAGTAAGTAACCTTTTGCATGTGTGATTTCCTAGTTGGTTTGGACATGCATGGCTTGCGTGTTAGTGTATGGTCCTCTTGTTGTCGGTGGCATAGTTTTGCTGGGTTATAAAAATGGTTTTCTCCCTAACCTTGCCTTTTTCTGGATGCCATGGTGTTGGGAAGTTTATCTTGGTTTTGAGTTTTGGTTTGTCAGGTGGATTTCAGAATCTGGGGCAGAGGTGGTCTCAAGGTTCATTCCCAAAGGCCTAGTAATCCCTTGACTGGTTTTTCCGGGATACATGCTAATGCCTGAGGGAGAAGTCTCGATTTAGAGCCTAGTGATCTGGGATTAGATTGTGGTAAAACCTGAGAGACTGGTTTTAGTTTAGGGCCTAGTGATCTAGGATTGGATTGCGGTAAAGCCTGAGAGAAAAGGAGACGAAAAATTCCTCAAGGATAGTAATGGATTCTGGATGGAATTCCAATTTTGGTTTAGTTGTGGTTGGAGCACCGTTTTTAGTATGATCACAATTTGATGAGGGTGGAGGTGGTTTAACCTCTGGATTCTCTTGGTTGTTCTTAGACTGATTTTTCTATTAGATCCCACATTCATGCCTGGAATATGGCATGAGGGTGATTGGATGAATGAGAGATTTGGTTCAGCCATTTCTATGGCTGGGTGGTATGTGGAAGTCTCGAACCTAGTTGAATTTGCCTATGAAAGCTATGTTATCTTAAATTTTCACTAGTTCATATGTTGATTTAATGGTTGTAATATCTCTAGTATTTATATTGCTTTATGCCAGTTATCAACATGGTTAAATGATTGGTTTATGTCATGGTTATTTCATGTATTTACTTGTAATTGTTAAATGGATGTATGCAAGGCCTAATTGATGATATAATAGTTCAATGGAGAAGGAAGTGATCCTTATGGTTAAGTTTCATAAGTTATTTCAGTCATTTATGGTCTGTCTTATACCCTAGACCTGTAAGTTGCATTAATGCCAAGTATTTGACATAATGTCAGTCCTGGTTGGGGATGTGCAGACCTAGTCCTGAGGTTTATTTTTTAGTTGTTTATATTTTCATTATGTCTTTGATGGATTATGAAGGTTATAAGAATGTTATGGGCAGAGGAATGGATTATGGGATAGAAATTGGCTCAAATCTCGGGGATGCTCGCACAGGTCTACTGGAAAAAGTCTAGGGACAATGGCACAGAGGCTTGTGAGAGTGACTTGGGCTTCTGGTCATTGTATTTCCTATAACATGAGAGTGAGAAAGGGTTAAAAGTCTTAAATCATCAGTGGGACTCAGGGACATATGTGTCTAAGTGGCTGAAATGTCTCTTGAGGGTGGTGTTGCTAATGTGGATGAGTTTATTTTATATGTTTTGTTAGTTCCATTTCCTTAAGTTCACCAATGAATTTAATCCCTTATAGTAGCCTCTCTTGTTACACCTTTACCACGGCTCGCCAGCAGCTTGGGTGGACCTGGGAGGAGGGGGTGTTACATAGTGGTATCAGAGTGAGTTAAACTCTCTTTGGGTGTGGTTGCACTCTCCTTGGGTGTATGTGTTTGCCATGCATGCATGGAAATTGTATGTGTGTCTCTTACAATTTCAGTCCATGTGCTTGCTGTATTACATAATGATTGATCATGATTGTAGAAAGGTTGTCATGAGGAGCTTGATGTTGATTTTGTGGATTGCATCGTCATGAGTCTATGACTGGTTACATGCATCTTGATTACATCCTTGTATGTTAGGTTGCATTCTTGTATGCTTCATTACATGTATCAGTCTTGTAGGATGGTTACAAGAATTTATTGGTTATGCTCGACTACATGCATTCATGCATATGTGTAGTTGATTAGGCATTTCTTATGCATGTTGATGGTTGCATGTGTCAATGTGTACAATGGAGTAATGGTTGTTCTCATGCATGAGGTCATGGTTTGTGTAGTTGATATGGTCATGAATTGACAACTGGATTCTTTCTAGAATGATGTGTATATGGTTTGGTGCTCATGTGTTATATGTATATATGTAGTTGTCATACATGAATGCTCTTGGTTACAATTATGCGTGAATACTAGGTAAAACATGCCTTGTCAAGCCTAGTATTCGTCAGGCTAATATTGGTATGTTATGATGCTAATATGTTGGTTGAGATAGAGCAAGAGATGCAGATCATGATAATGAGGTTGCAACATTAGACTTTCGTGTAAGAGAAGATTGACATACATGTATTGTGTGTTGACATGTAGGTATGTAAGTTAAGAATTTTTATATGCATTAGGGTTATAAACATTAGGTTTATGTACATGTTTTTTTGATGCTATGGTTACATTCATGATAGGTGTTGGCTGATTAGTGTAGTTACATGCACATGCATTGGATAATCAAGAATGATAGTAACCTATAGTTGTATGCATTGCTATTGTTGTTTTATATTAGATAACCTAATGATTATGTTATATGTTGTTGATGGGCATGATAGGTTAACTTGTTGTTAAATGATAGTTAGCTTGATTATTAGGGTTATTACATTAAGATCTTGATGTTATATGTATCATGCTAAATTAGATTGGCTTATGGAGATGGTTAGGGTTACCACATTTAGGTATGAGCTGACATATTTGTAATATGGTTTTGTACTAATTTAGATTGACTTGGCATATGTGTGAATGATAATTGTGTATGAGCTATGATGTAAACGTGCCAGCTAGTGACTATTTAGATATCATGATCTTATTTATGTTTGGGTTAATATATGGTGAAGATATATTGTGATAATATGGATTGATTTTGCAGAAAATATTGCCTCCCCTGAGATACATTAAGGTAAGAGTTGTCTTACATCATATACTTGGTGCTTGACCATTTTATTATGACATCTATTTGGTGTTTGAGTGTTCAATGTCTAGTTGATTTATTTAACATGGCATGTTTGCAAGTTGGTTGAATTTTTGATGAATTTCATATTATGAGTATTTTTTCCAATGATCTTGTTTTAAGACAATTGTACTAACACATAAGTGTTGATACAATTGATTTGCACTTGAATGTAGTTGAAAATTGTAGCATTATGTGTAATGAATATGAGTTTACTATGTGTTATGAAATGACTGTTAGTATTGATAAAGGTTGATTTAAAATTGATAGGTATGATTGTATTGATATTTGGAACATGTGGTTGACATGTGTGAGAAGTCTAAGGAAACATGCTTGGTATTAGCGTGACAAGGTAATAGTTGACGTGATTATATAACTAACAGTTGGGTGATGTGACAGTACTAGTAAGCCTCGATTGCAACCAAGTAAAAAGGTAAAAGGAAGGAACTAGACAAGAATACTTTTGGATATGTTTGGAAACCCTAATTCCAAACGAATGACTGCTTTACATACAAGAAGTCTTCTTAACCTTGATTTTTTCTGACATTATGTGGATATGTGATAGACCCATGAACATGTACTTGACAAGTACATTAGCTAGAGGTGGATCTATCAAGGGGATTGGAGTCCCTTGAGAGATGGCGTGGATATGTTTAGTTGCAAGTAATGTGTGTGGCACAACAAGATAAGGTAACTGGTGTATTTCTATATTTATTTATGCACTGACAATTATGTGTCTATGATAGTGTGATGCAAGGATTGCATGGCAAAGGAATTTCCATGAAATTTTGAAGAAGGCTCAGGTTGATATTTCCTTGGGAACCATGGGTATTGAGTCATGGTGTTTTTTATTAGTCTTGTGCTTTTGGTATTTTGCAACTGTTGCACTTGATTTGCATGTTTTCTTGTGTCTGGTGCATAGTTATGCCACTTTATTACATTGTCGCGTTGTTATTGGTTTTCATGGTTTCTTCTTGTTTGTTTCTTAGGTTTCCTATTATGTTTTGAATCTTGGGAATTGGTTTGGGGAAGAGAAAAAGTTGATGGAGCTCGAGGAGAGATGTGTGGTATTCGATAGGTAATATAAGACATGGATGAAGCTTGGTGCATGAGTAAGCACAACTAAAGGTAAGACTATAACAATTGATTGGAATGGTTGGGTCCATTATGGTAAATGGATGATGGTAGCACATACATGAGAAAGGTAACCAAAAAAGGTAAAGTAAATGGATCTAAGGTGTTGGATGCCTTGGCTATGTTGGGAACTGTTGTTCTAAATGTCATGCATGTGTTGCATGAATAAAGAAAGTTCTCTTAAACCTTCACCTTGATATATGGTAATTATTTTATGATCATGATTATGTTGATGTTTGTATATGTATATAAGTATGCATGTATGTCATTGTCTGACATGATGGTGATTGTTTATGTTAATTTTTATGTATATGTTTGTAGGTATTAGTGTATCTATTTCACTGTTTGACAGGGTCATTAGGAATCATCCTTGTGGAGGGATGATTGCTTATGCTGTCGAATGACATGAAGAGGTTCTCGGTCTTACAAGGAATCAATGGGAGTAGTAGCCCTGAAAAATATATGAGGTATGTATAATGTGTTTTTGATTTGATATTATGTGATTCTATTATGTCTATGTTATGGACAGGTTATACCAAGGGATATAGCAACGAAATGAAAGTAGTGTGGTATGCGACATGCTTAGACAAGCCATGGATAAGACACTAGAAGCATGGTTGATTGGTAAAAATTGTATGGTTTTGGATGTGTGGTACTATTATCATGCACATGTTGCATATGTGATGTTATTTTCATGTAGTGTTGTGCAGATATTGCATATGAAATGTTAGGTGTAGATGGTGCAATGTAGATGTTGGATATGCGGTGTTGTGTACAGATGCTACTATTTACATGTTGGATATGCAATGTTATGTAGAGGTGGTGTTGCGTGCATGTTGTACATGTGGTTCTATGTACATATGGTGTTGTGTGCATGATTGTACAAGAAACATTGTGTGAATTTTGTGTTGTGTACATGTTGTACAAGTGGCGTTGTGTTCAGGTGGTGTTGTGTACATGTGCATGTGGTGATGTGTACATATGGTGTCACGTACATGTTATGAGTGTGGTACTCTACACATGTGGTATTGTGTACACTTTGTACATTGATACAATGTACATGTGGAATTATGTACACGTTGTGCAGGTGGTTGTAGTGTATAGGTGGTATTGTCTACACATGGTACATATGGTACTGGTGTAGATGCATGTATTGCATGGTGTTGTATGACATGTGTAGTTGTATGTTTGTGATGCACACTATGTGTATGTGCACATGGTTGAGAAGAAGGCACTGAGTGTTTTTCTGGAGTGACGATTGATCCGAAGTGCTCATGAAATAAAGACAAAGGTATAAGCTAAGGATTGATGAAAGGATAAGTATCAACATTTTTTTTTCAGTTTTATTATGTGTGTGATTTATGACTATGGTCTATGATGATTATGTATGATCTATGATTCTAGTTTATGATGGCTACATATGATATATGAGGTTGATCTATGATGTTTGTATTTTGAGCTAACTAGATGTGATATGTTTATACATGATGATTTGATCAAAAAACCAGTTTGACTTGTTGTGGTAGGAAGTAGACAAGATTGCACGTACCTTATTGACGAACTACAAATGAGGTATGATTTGAGGTTATTTCAATTTATTTAAATCTAATCGAAATTATGTTCTTGGAATAGGAATGCACGAACATGCCTGGTTGGGTGGTTGAAATTTACTACAAGAATTGACAACAACAAAAGGAATTGGAAAATGCAATAGTATGCTAGTAGATAACTTCAAGAGTAAGGCCATTGTAGGACACTGGTACTCAATAGTGTCCAATGATTTCCATGATCATGCTATGACTGATATGATGGTTGAGGCAGGTATATCCCTTGGTTGTTTGATCTTCTGATGCAAGGAAGGCTTTTCAAGGGGTGGATTTCCCGGGATAGGGGATTCTAGGGAATTTGGAAGGTGAGTGACTACACAGAAGGGGGTGACCAATTTTTCGAGTGAATGTGTTGCAGAGAAGGGAAGGTCATGGATATATTGGTTTTGGTCATTAAAATTGCTATATGGAATCAAATGCACATTGGGAGTGCGCCATGGAATAATTAGCTGGTAAATATTTGATGAGAGGACAAGTGGCGCAAGAATATAACGCTGGACATTGGATGCAACTTTCGCTGTGACAGTGGATTCTAGACTTCTTGGGAAGGAGGTGAATCTTGGTATTACTATTCCCCATAGGATCCCTCTATTGTTATTTTTGTGCCGTTATATTATTATTGTTAGGTCGGCTTCGTTATATTGTGACCCCTTAGACTCCTATATATAGAAAGGGTTTTTTTCATTTGAATCATCCAAGAATTGTTCAATTTTGTAATGTAAAGGAGGTTTCCCCCTCGAAGAGGCTGAATTATAAGGTGTTCAACTATCTTTTCTATCTTTTTGTGAGCTGGTTTCATAACATTTGGTATCAAAGCTTTGGATTCTAGGGTTTTGCTGCTCCAAATAGGTCATCATGGCATTTTTGGCTATAACTTGTTTTTTACGACATTTCAAAAGCTAAAAAAAAACCCATTTGATATGAAATCGCACTAAACCTTGGTTATGAATTTCAAATCTTTTTGCATTATAATTGCAGAGATATGATCTGAGGAAGTTGATATTTTTGCAGACTCCTGAATTACATTCCAAATAGGTGACCTGGGGAAAATCTTCATAACTTTCTCTCTAAGCATCATATTGAAATTTCATAAGAAGGTATAGAAAGAGGACAAGCTATAGTTTCTTGTATATTTTTTGCAGAGCCAAAGGTCGAAACAGTGACTCATTGCATGTCGTACAAGTTCACTCTACTGAACTAGTCTATAATCAGGTCACTGTGGGAGATTTCGCATAACTCTTCCCTAAATAATTCAATTTGGATCAGACTGGTGGCATTTGAAAGAGGACACAGAGGGCTACCACATGTTGCAATTTCAGTATTGGATAATCTGAAATTACAAAGATACATCAGATTCAATATCAAGCTCCTACAAAGTGAAAAAAGTTGTGTAGTTTTTTTTTAATTTTTGCATAAGCTTGGTTTGAAAAATTAGTTTGAAGGAATTCAAAGGGCATAGTAAATCATTATTATCAGTAATTGATGCCCCGAGGAAAGAAAATACAAACACCTAGTAAGCAACCTGAAAGCTCTAGCATGACTCATGAAGAAGAGGACGAAATGCAACATTATATATCAAATTACAAGACCAAGTGCAACAAGTGTCACTTGCACAAAAAGGAACAGAATCTAAGATGGATGGTTTAAAGAAAGATGTAGAATCTAACATGGATGGTTTAAAGAAAGGCGTACAAGCTAAGATGGATTGTTTAAAGAAAGGTGTAGAAGCTAAGATGAATGACGTGGAAGCTAACATGAATGACGTGGAAGCTAAGATGGATGATTTGAAGATAGATTTGAAGACATGCATGGAAGATTTGAAGACAGATTTGAAGGCAGATTTAACAAAGTTTCTACAATAAATTCTTACTGATGGTGAAAGTGTAGTAAAGGAAACTCATGATGAGAACAAAAGAAATGTTAATCATGATTTCATAGACTCTAATGATGGATCGAAGACCCACCATATTCCAAAAATTGATGAGGAAGTTTGATGGCAACGATCCCGCAACATGGATATTACAGATGGAGTAATTTTTCGATCTCAATAACGTGCAAAACACACAAAAGGTACGTATTGCAACTTTATATTTGGAACCAAATCAGTTTGTATGGTATCAATGGCTTTGCTCTCGTAAACAAATTATCACTTGGGAAACTTTTACAGAAGAATTGACAGCTTATTATGAGGATACAAAAAGCAACACCTTTTTTAGCCAATTGATAAGTCTCAAACAAAAGAGTTCAATAATGGAGCACATTGAGGAGTTCCAAAAATTGAACATAAGGCTAAAAAATATTCCAGAGGAGCATGGGATTGATGTGTTCATAGGGACTTTAAAGGATAATATCCAACATGATGATCACCTTTGGGAACTTGATTCATTAGAGAAGGCATTCAGGTTAGTAAGAAAAATGGAAAGCAAAATTATGGCAACTAGGAAGCATACCACTCACAACTATAAAGATGGAAGTTTTGTTGTCCCTAGTCTTCCACAACCTATAAGGTTGACACCACAACAATTGGAAGAAAAAATAGCAAAAGGGCTTTGTTAAAGTTGTGATAGCAAATACACTAAAGGTCATAAGTG
>APFE030201806.1:105912-204102 GCA_000404065.3 Pinus taeda
CCTTGCAAACTGTCTCTGCCATTTGTCTACTCTCGCCCATCGCACCCTACAGAAGGGCTTTTCAGTATGCATCACACTTTTTGCATGTGGCAGGTGAGATGCATCGCACCCTTTGCACTGAACAGTCTGTATGGTCCAGTTTTGACCAGTTCTGAGCAGTTTTCTGTGGAGAACTTCTGGGAGATGATGTAATCAACTGACCTTGTTCCTTTAGGGTATGAAACAGCACATTTAGGGACTCAGAAGCCCTTGGTTTATGTACATATATGATTGGGGTTGCAGTGCCCAAATATGTCTATAACAGTCACCCAATTTACTTAGTAAATTTAATTTGGAGGAGATAGAGTTTAGTTCAGCATGTGTGATTGCTAATTTGTAGTAATCAAGGTCAATTCTCTCAGGTTGTTTTCAGATAAACAAGTTCCAACTTTTGGAGGAACTAGTGGAAGGTCATTTAAGCAGTGGGACTTCATTCAAACTTAGTGATCATCTAGTTAACTGATAAATTAGCCCAAAATAGTTAGTGCAATAGAGAATTCGAGTTACCCAGTTAAGATGGAGATTTTAAGGTAGTTTAACAACAATTGTAGACTAGTCTTGAGTGTACACATGTTGCATGCAGTGAGAGGATACTCCTAAAGGAATTTCATAATAAATTTGAAGAATTTCTTAAATAATAGGGCCCTAATTTCTCAAGGAAGAATGCAAGGAAATAGGAGCTCAAACAGATGCAAAATTTGACTAAGTCTGGGAGATAGGTTATGCACTTGCAGGTTGTGATCAATTGAGAAAATCAATTGTAATACATCTCTATTCTTTTGATTTAATGCAAGCCTACATTGGTGTTTTAGAATTTTTCTTTCCCCAGGAAAAAATACTTGTTTCATGTGTGTTATTTCTTATTGCATGTCTAAAATTTTTGTTTTAGATTGTGAATTAATGTCCGCAAAGTAGTAGAGTAGGTTTGTGTATTGTGATTTTGATTAAAACTTAATGAGCAGTTGCAAATCTACATCATAATTTCTACATGGTATCAGAGCAAGATTCACATTAGAGCAAGGATTCGAAGTTTTTCTCAAGGGGTTCGATTTTGGAGCTCAGTGTAGCGGGATTTCTTTAGATTTGAGAAGATGGTCTTCAATGGACTAAGGCTATAGTATGCCTTGAAAGGTACCTCTAATTTTGTTGGATGGAAGGATCACATGGAGGTGGTATAGGATGAAAATGGATTGCTAGAATACATCAAGTCAAATGTTGTAAAACCACAAGCATTTGATGCTGAAAACCTTGTTTAGTGAAAGAAATATGTAGCCAAGGTGAGAAGAATAATATTGGAGGGAGTATGGGATCACATTGTCTCCAATATCCAAAGAAAATAAACTTCATTCGCAATGTGGAAAGTATTGACATAATTGTGTGAGAATAATAGTGACCACATGAAGTTGGCGCTTAAGGATAAACATCGAAGTATCAAGATGCAAAAGAATGACGCAATTTAGCAGTATTTAAGCAAGTTTACACAATGTCATGATGAACTTGGTGGGTCAGCCTTACAGTCCTTGAAGAAGAATTGGTAAGCCTAGTCCTTATGGGCCTTCCCAAGAGTTGGCATAGCTATGAAGATTTTGTGAATGGGACAAAGAGATTGCCCAATTGGGAGCGCTTATGGTCTGATTTGGTATAGGAGGAAATAAGGCAGAATACTAGAGATCGAATTTCATCCAAGGGCGAGGATGAAGAAAAATTGTCTTTGGATAGAAGGGAAAAGAAGGGAAAAGGGAATAAATCTCAATCCAAACGTGAATCCAATCAAGGGGGTAAGAAGAAAGATTTTTCCAAAATTAAATGCTTCCATTGTCATGAATTCTGGAATTATGCCACAAAGTGTCCACACAAGAAGGAAAGCAAGAATACCTCGAGAGGAGTAGTAGGTGAAGCCTTGGATTCATAGTTTAAGCTCAACTTTAACCTCATTTCATGCATGGCTAGGACATTGATGGGGAGCATGTGGTACTTTGAATTAGGTGCATCGTACCACATGAAAGGGTGTAGATATTTTTTAGTGACCTAGAAGAAAAATATTTGTAGATGCACATAGACATAGCTATGATTGGACATTTTGCTGGAAGCAGAGACACACACAGGACAAAGAGGACTCAGGAAATTGCAAAAATAAATTTTTTTGGATTATGATCGAACTAGGACCATAGCGTAGATCTCATCATCTTAATCATGACAATGCAAACGATTCGTTAATCCGAGTCCGAATGAAGGAGATAGATGCAGTCAAATTTGGGTTGACTTTTGCTGACTGGGCAGGCTTAAGGAGGCCACAATTTTGAACTTTTCTAATAGACGAAATCTAGCCAACTCCAGCTAGATTCTGGGAAAAATGATGGCCTCGTTAAAATGACTCCTTCACTCCAAAATCGAATTTTCAAAATTTCACAATTTTGTTTTTAAAAACATATATAAAGAAAGGGGGTGGCGGGCCACCAACCCCACCACCCAAAATCCCATCCGTACATAATGTAATAATAGTGGAGGGGTGGGCCATGACCCCCAACCCCTCCCATGGAACCAAGAACCATAATGGGGTGGGCGGCCATGACCCCGCCACCCCACAACCCTCATCCTATGAACGAGGCTCATAAAAACCTATGACATTGTATTTAAATACTTAGTGGGTGGTGGGTCGGCCCTTGGGGCATGGACCCAACCACACCCAAAAAATACATGGAACCAAAGGAGGAAGGTATGGGGGTCGGGCCACCCAAGGCGGGCCTAGCCCAACCCATGACTATTTTAAAAAATGATGTATAAGAAAGGAGGAGGCGAGGTTTGACCACCCGACCTCCTCCCTATTAAACAGATCTCCAACCAATGCACCAAAAAACTTCATTTTTTAATCCACCTACAAATTTATATTTAAACCCCCATTTTGCAGTGTGCCTAGGTAGAGGAAGGCAGTGCATGCAATTTGCGGCAGCGTTTTTAGGAGGGCCAAATTTTCACTTTGTTAGATTTTGACAAATTTTATATGGTTTCAACACTTCTTGACGCCATGAATGCAATGATGTTGTCCATTTCTCCATCAGAGTTTTGCATTTTTTGGCCATTTTCAGTATGAGGATGGAACCCTGATTGTTGCAAAAATAGGGAGTGGAACCATGATCCTTGCAATTTCCCTAAGGAGGTAATTTTTCTCCATGTCAGAATATAGTCAAGTTTATAGTCATTTTTCATGGCTTTCTGTAGGGATCGCAATGATGAAGTCAGATTTTTCTTTGGAGTTGCATATTTGCATTCCACTCATGGAGTAGAATCTTTGAGGAATCTAGGGGGAATCTAAAATATTCCTTGAGCCCCAAATTCTCAACTTCTCAGAATTCAGAAAATGGACAGTCGATTTTGCACTATTCGATGCTGCAAATCTAATGGCAGATTTAGATTTCTCATTCTCTCATTCTATTCTTCAGCCACTTTTCTAAGCAGAATGCAGGTGTCAACATCCATGTGTGAGTAGTCATGCGACTAATTCCATGAGATCGATGGTTCGCATAGCTTCAACAGTTTGACATCCGCTTCTTCAGATGGCCCCTAGTTGTGAGGTATATGATGTGTTCATGCACTTCTTCTTTATGCATTATGTTGCACAGATCCTTGATTAATGTTGATGAAAGATCTTGTTTCTTACATGTTTTCATGATTCCTTGCTTGATGTGATGCAGAATCATCTATGTGATGTACTTGATGTCATGATTCGTCATGTTATGTTTTGACATCCCTTTGTTGTATGTTGTTGGGATACTCTTCTTGTCGTCATGCATGTTTTTGCATTGAGATCCCTTTTATGCCATGTTGGCGAGATGCTTATCATGCATGAGTTCTATGCCATACTGATAGGAGTCTTTTGATTGAGAGTTCTTGTAGCAGAACATCTCTTAGAGCCACTCCTGCATGAGGACATTTTTCCTTGTATGATATCGACATGACCTCTATGTAAATCACCACTATTGACAACACTTAATGCAGCGGCCTACACCATATTGACACTGGGGCTGATGATTGTTATGTTACTCTTCTTTTCCCCATGCAAATGTATTCATTCATGTTCTTTTAAAAATGAAATTTAATACATCACGAAATTAAAAGGTCTTGGAAGGGTCCTTCGTCGCACCCGGACCTGGATCACATAGCTATGAATATTTTGTGAATGGGACTAAGAGATTTCCCAATTGGGAGTGCTTATGGTCTGATTTGGTATAGGAGGAAATAAGGCAAAATACTAGAGATCGGACTTCATCCAATGGCAAGGATGAAGAAAAATTTCCTTTGGATAGAAAGGAAAAGAAGGGAAAAGGGAATAAATCTCAATCCAAACCTGAATCCAATCAAGGGGGTAAGAAGAAATATTTGTCCAAAATTAAATGCTTCCATTGTCATGAATTCGGGCATCATGCCATGAAGTGTCCACATAAGAAGGAAAGCAAGAATACCTCAAGAGGATAAGTAGGTGAAGCGTTGGCTTCATAGTTCAAGCTCAACTTTAACCTCATTTCATGCATGGCTAGGACATTGATGGGGAACATTTGGTACTTTGAATCAGGTGCATCGTACCACATGACAAGGTGTAGATATTTTTTTAGTGACCTAGAAGAAAATTATTTGTAGATGCACATAGAAATGGGGGAATGACATAAGGTATATTGCGATTGGGATTGGTATATTCACCTTTCAAAGGGATTTGAGCTCCCCCCTCAGGCTCAAGGATTTCATGTTTGTATCATGCCTAAAGAAAATTTTTTGCCTCTATTGTGGTACTGGAAGATCATGGTTATGATGTGATCTTCAGTGAAGGAAAATATTTCCTGAGACACAGCCATGGGATAGGTAAATAATATCGAGGTTCATGTGAAGAACATGTATAATCTAGATGTAGAAGATTGCATTGCATTAAGCACAAAGGTGGAGAAGATGCAAAGCCACAATGTCAGTGAACTTTGGCACAGAAGACTTGGCCATTTGCATCATGGTGCCCTGAAGATCATGCAACAGATAACCATAGCCCTCCATAAATGAGCACTTGAGAAGTAGGACGTATGCAAAGGATGTACCTTAGGGAAGTACACAAAATCCACATTCCATGATAGAGACAACAAAGCACATGCAGTCCTTAAAAGGATCCACTCTAATTTCTATGGACCTTTCTCAAGAACCTCCACTACTAGACACAAATACTCTGTCATTTTTATTGATGAATTCTCATGGAAGTGTTTGATCTTCTTCATAAGGAAGAAATATGATACATTCTCCAAGTTCATAGAATTCAAGGCAGTGGTTGAGAAATAAATCGACAAGAAGGTGAAGGCTCTCAAGAGTGATAATGGAGGTGAGTACATGTTGAATTAATTTAAAATTTTATGCGCAAAAGAACGTATTCGACGAGATTTGACATCGCCCCACAACCCATAGAATAATGGGATAGTTGAGAGAAAGAATTGTAGGATTGTAGGAGCAACAAGGGTGATGTTGAATGACCAAAGCCTACCTCAGCAATTGTGGGCCAAGGCATGCAACACAACAGTCTATTTGTATAACTAGAGTCCTCATCGGATTTTGGGCATGATTACATCGAAGGAGGATTTATCGAGTAGGAAGTCGAATGTGTCACACATCGGGATTTTTGGAGCCTATGTTTACTGCCATATCTCCAAAGAATCAAGGAAGAATCTAGAGTCGACAACACAATTGGGGGTATTTATGTGTTACACAGAAACTCCCCACAACTACCGTGTGTACTTGGCATCCCTCAGAATGATAGTTGTGAAAAGGGATGTAAAATTTAATGAGGAGAAATCCATGTGGTGCTCTCTTGCGAGGTGCTTCAAATCCCACCAGAATAGGATCTTTCAGCTCCAAAGGAGGAACCTCAAGAAGTTGTAGATCAGCCACAAATTAAGGAGCAGAGAGTGGAGACAGCCACTCAAGTCGAACCATACAGAGAAGGTGGAGAAAGGACTAGGGAATCTGAACAACTTGTGTTGGATGTGAGGGAGAATGTGGTTGCTCCTTCAAATCATTGCACGTAGAGAAGGTCACCAGATTAGTACACTAGCTACATGGCTCTAATGATTGAGCTTGTAGAGATTGATCCATCCTCTTTCGAGGAATAAATAGAGAAACATGTGTGGGTTGATGCAACGGTGGAGGAACACAAATCCATTATAAAGAGTAGTGTTCTAAAAATGGTCCCAAGACTAGCATATAAATCAGTTGTGGATTCGAGATGGATCTTCAAGTGAACTAGGCAACATATGGAAGCATAGAGAAGTACAAGTCCATATTTGTGGACAAGGGGTAATCTCAATTTGAAGGGATTGACTATGAGGAGACGTTTTCTCCTGTAGCAAGGTTCTCATCTATTAGACCAATTCTTGGTATGGCTATGCAGATGGGGTGTAGGATCCATCAAACAGATGTAAAAACAACATTCCTCAATGGAGTAATTGAGGAGGAGGTCTACATCCAGCAACCAGAAGGCTTTGAGACTTTTGATCGGGAGTCTCATGTGTGAAAACTCAAGTGATCATTGTATAGTCTCAAGCAAGCACCCCGTCCTTGGTACACCAGGATTGATAGCTATCTCACCAGTTCAGGATCCACCAAAAGTGAAGTGGATACAAACCTCTATCATGTTTTGGTAGAATGTAAATTGTTGATTATTGTCTTATATGTTGATGTCTTGATTTTAACTGGTGATGAGCAGTGGATCAGATCTTGTAAGGAGGACCTTGCAAGGGAGTTTGCAATGAAGGAAATAGGTCTCATGCACTACTACCTCAGCTTGGAAGTATGGCAAGGTGAAGGTAAACTATTTGTCTGTCAAGGCATGTATGCAAATGAGATACTAGAGAGGTTCCGCATGGAGAGTTGCAAACCCATGGAGACACCTATAGCGACAAACTAAAGGTAGGAGGATGCAACTTCAAATGAAGAAGTGGATGCTTCCATTTATCGGTAGCTAGTGGGTTCATTGATGTATCTTGTGAACACATGACCAGATATGTGTTATGAAGTCAACCAACTGAGCCAAGCTATGGTTAGATCAATCAAATTATTTTGGAGGGTAGCTAAGCATGTCCTACGGTACTGCAAAGGCACAACCCAATTTGGACTATTGTGCATATGAACAAAGGGAGTGAAGTTATGTGGCTTCACAAATGTGGATTAGGCAGGAAGTCCATCAAGTCGAAAGAGGACATCAGGTATAATTATTAGTGTTCGGTCCACATCAATTTCCTAGTACAGCAGGAAGAAAAGATCTGTGGTTCTCAGTTCGACAGAAGAAGAATACATGGTTGTAAGTCAAGTAACATGTGAGGTGATATGGATGAGAAAGATACTTGTTGTATTTTTTGGTCAGATGATGGATCCAACTATGATCTACATTGATAATCATAGTTGCATCAAGCTCTTTGAAAATCTTGTTTCTCACAATCGATCCAAGCATATAGATATGTGGTATCACCATTTACGGGATTATGTGCAGAGGTGGATTATGTTATTGCAGTACATTCTAGTAGAGGAACAAGATGTTGGGATTTTTATAAAGGTCTTGTCAAGAGGTAGGTTCAAGCTTCGTAGGTGCAGGATAGGGGTGGTTGATAATCCCTTTCTTGCTGAAAGGGATTGTTGAAAAATGCAGTAATAAATTCTCAATTTGATTTTGCCTAAATTAAATTGAGAAAATTTGAATTTCCACATCAACGGACAACTTGGATGATGTTAAATTGTGTGGCATGGCTTGTGTCACCCAGTTTACTCAATAAATTTGAGTTGTAGGAGATAGATTTCAGTTCAAAATGTGCGATTTGTAATTTGTAGCAATCAAGTCAATTGTCTCAGGTTGTTTTCAGTTAAACTATTTGCAACTTTTGGAGGAACTCTTGGAAGGTCAGTTAAGTAATGGGACTTCATTCAAACTAACAAAATCATCCATTTAACTGATAAATCAGCCCAAAATAGCCAGTGCATGTTGAGAATTCGAGTTACCCAATTGAGGTGGAAATTCCAAGGCAGTGTAACATAAGTTATAAACTAGTATTGAGTGTATATGTGTTGCATGAAATCAAAGGATTAGCCTAAAGGAATTGCACAATTGATTTCAGGAATTACCTAAATAATAGGGGCCTAATTTCTAAAGGAACAATACAAGGATATAGGAGCTCAAGCAGAGGAAAATTTTGGAAATTTTGAACAGGTGAAGGTGGATCAAACAGGAGACTATGATGATGGACAAGCAATCTTACAAAAGTGTGGAGACTGAATGAAATGAGGGCATCATCAACCATGGAAAGGAAGAGCAACTCAAAATTACTTACGAGGTCAACCTCCCTTTCAAACTAGATTTGAGGAAGAGAATGATTAATTGGAACTAGGAGACTTAGATTAGCCATGACCCAAGCCGTGACACAATCGAAACCATATAAAAAAATTTGCCATAATGTCATATACCACATACCAATATATGAAAAATGAATTATATACCCGCAGAAGCAACGATTTGGGAGGATGCAATGGGTAACATAATGACCATATCAAAGGAGGGACCCATACAGTTGTGTTATGAAGAAACATAACAAATAAGATGGGCACCTACAATAACCAGATAGACTGCGAAGGGGAAACGAAACACAATATCTAGTGAATTGACAACAAGAAAGGAATCGTAAAGGTTATTAATACATATACATACCTTCGCATAATCGTTGAGCTCCGATGTTGGTAACCAGGAGTCAAAGGAGAGTTGGAAATATTGTGTGGTCCTTTGAACAATATTTAAAATCCACCACTCTGGGATAAGGCCCATATGTTTATACAAGGAAACCAACAAGAGGATAAAATGCGCAAGAGTGAAGACTTGGTCAAGCAAAAACCAAAGAAGGAAAAGTGTGTACCATGGCACGAATGTTAAAACCCACATTAAAAACCAAACTCATGCATTCCTACGTGCATCATTCCTTGATTATGTTGAAGCCTCTGCACTCCATAAGAAATCTTCCTTAGCAAGAATTCATGATCAGTTGTGATGGTTAGAAACAACAAACAAGGTGCATGTCGAACTGATTCCCATCTCCCACCAGATGCCCACATTTAAATTGATTTGATGATGGTATGTGCACATGTGCCTGAAGGCGGTGTGGATGCCACATAAGGATGAGGTTGGGATAGGTGGAAATCTTAGCTATCATCCCCATGCCCACCTTCCCTTTCACCACTGTCATTTCACACATGCTAATCATGGTAAATAACATGCCTTTGAACATTAATGTCACCCCCATTGGGGATATTTCCCTCTGCTAGTGACTTATCGAGTTGCAACCAACAATGGATTTGATGAATTCACTCAATGGGGGATGTATTTTTCCATGATTCATCAAAGGCTAGGCACTAAGAGTGACTACTCCAATTAGCCAGTATCTCTGCCACCCTATTACCTTCCCATCGTCGGTGGTGTGGAAGAATATATTGAAAGGAAGTAAGCAGGTTTTTAATACTCATAATCACCTCATGTGGTTGCCAATTATGGCATAACTTTTCCTTCGGTTGGCCATGTGCCACTTTTTTAGATACTGTATGGAAAGGTGATAGTCACCATGTACATGTAACAATCTATACCCTTCTCGAACAACAATTTGTAGGCCTTTCTCTAAGGTAATAAATTCTACCATATTATTTGTTTTAATGCCGCAAGATGATGCATATAAGTGCACTAGAAAAGAATTATCATCTCAAAAGATGCCTCCATATCCTACCAGCCTTGGGATCCCCTTCGATGCTCCATCAAAGCTTAATATCTTGAAACTTGCTAGAGGAGGTGTGAAAATATTGGTATCATGATGCTTTAATTCAAGCGGTGAAGAGGAAGAAGAGATGAACATAGAGGGATGTAGATAAAGTTTTTTGAAAATGTAATCCTTCATCTCAATAATTTACCAATCATCCTTTGTATAAGAGGGTGAAACAATCCTTTCTCAAATATTTTGGATGATGATTTGTTATAAACTCATAACATTCATATTTTTTGTGTCAAACACTCTAAAATTTCATTCTTTCCATAAATTCCATAATACAAAGACAAAGGCCAATCGTCGAGATTGTAAGGTGATAGGATTCTTGAAATTATTTTTCAAATAATTTAGTTAATAAATTTGTAATGTTTTGGACTCTGGTAGTGGGCATCAGAATATTTTTGGGATAATGTTCCAAATGCAACGTGCAAAGGTGCAAGTCATAAAAATGTGTTATGTTGTCTATTTTGCTTGAAAGAATAGAGATAAAATTGATTATCCCTCTTATCCTTTTTATCTTAAGCTTTCCCATGTAAGGGGATGTCCCTGTGCAAGAAATCAAAGAAAAGCAGTGAGTTTTGGCCACCATTTGTTGTCCCATAGTTTCTTCCAAAAAATTGCATTGTCACCTGTGTGAATACTTGCAAGTATATTGTATGCTTCTTTCAATGAAAATGTACCCGATGAATGATAACCCCATCATAAATATCTCATTGATGAGATACTATTGTCTGCTTATTATCTAGTAATTGTTTAAATTCCTCCCAGGGGTAGTTGTCATGATTGTGTGGTTAGTCATTTCTATCCTTCTAAACCCTCCATTCTTGATTATCCATCAGGGGTTTCCGAAATTCTACATACCTATGAGCACTAAGGCTTTTGGAAAGTGCTTGTATGGGTTGAAACTATTGAGACTCTTCCAAGAACGGAAACTATTACCAAGATCCTTCCCAGAATGCCACTGTTGTGCCATCTTTGATATCCCATAAAGCATAGCGGTTAATAAGATCTTTACCTTTGATAGAGAATATTATAATATAATAGAGAAAATTCTATTATTATGATGGTGTTGAATCATGGAGTTGTGGAAACATTTTGATTTATGTTACCCTTCTTGAAGCCATTAAATCCTTGATTTTTTATTCCATAGTTCTTCCTCCTATTTACATTTGTGTTCTAATTTGATGAGGGTGGTTCCCTCTTCTTCAACCAATTCCAAAGCTTTTCCCTCAAGAATCATTCATTGTTGTATCCCTATCATTTTGTTTTCCGAAAGTATATTATCCTGAAATACGTTTCCAAAGACTTGCTTGTTCCATTTTTTTATTCTAAGCTTTAAATCCTTCAACTTAAGCTAGAAAACTTTCATTTAGTCTTATCTTGTTGGAAACTAGATCACTACTAAGAGTGGGGTGAATGAGTAGTGAGAGCACTTAGAATTTTTTCTCCAAGATTTTATTCATTAATCATGTATAATTGAAACAAAAAATCATAGATTAGAGCATCAAACATAAACATGAAACCATAAAAGAAATCAACACAATGGACACAAATATTTCTAGTGGAAAATCCTCTCCAGGGAAAAAACCCACCCCTTGTTGTTGCACTACTCAAATATTCTATTATGTCAAGAAAATTATTTATAGATTTATAGCTAGCTACTATCAAATGGATACTCTTTCTCATGTGGATCTACGAACTACCATTTGTTGAAGGATACCACGATCAAGGATCCTCGTCCAGTTACTCCTGAACTATCAATCGATTCTATAGACTTTGATTTGCTTGAAGCCACCATGACCAACAAGCATCGCCTAGTTTCTGTTGAACTATATAACCACCATTGGATTCAAAAAACTTCTCACTTATATTTATTTCACTGAATTCCTCCAACTCCACTCCTCTATGTGGTTCTTGTTTCAAAATATTTCAGACTGGAACCGAGAACTGCTCAACATGAGCACTATAGAAATGTATCATCAAAGAATACAATCAAAAAACAAATCTATGATCTCCAAATACACCATTAAATAGAACAATATCTCATCAATACTACAATAAAAAACTATTTCATCTCCTCACTTACTATATAAAATGTTGGTTGAAACATACTCTACTATCCGCTGCAACACCTGCAAACAACTTCAAAAAAAATTCATCACACAACTCACACATCTTGCACACAATCCTCTAATCGTCAACATACCAATAAAATCAACCATACGAACATTGAGCTTCCTCCAATATATAGATGAACTGAGGTGCTCAACTCAATAATTACCAAGAACTATCGAGCTCCACAAACTCTGTTCATATGCTTGATTTGATCTAGATTTATATCATTGACTTGATCAAGCCACTAACTCCACTTTCCTTTTAAAATTTTCAACTTTGATTAGCTTTTATAGGCCGCACTAACGTTTCAGACCATATGCCGAAAATTTATGATCAAGAATGTTGCTATAATACAAAAATTAGTTGAGTTGCGTGATAAATGTGGAGAAAAACTCGTGAAAAGGCTTAGATGCATGCACAACACTGCACAAAATCAACTAGAGCTCCTTAGTCTCTCCCATGGGCCTGCCTACGAGTTATTGTAAAGTTTCAATTTCTCTAATGACCCATCATCCATGCGATTAGGGAAGAGGATGAAGGAAAACTTAATCAAATCATCTCAAGACTCTTCCCAACTTTAGGGACACCTTCATCATCTTCTAAACACACCTCCAATCCTTTGTAACAATTTTTTAGTTGATAACAGAGGCCAAGAACATCTGTAACTAGTCAATGACATGCAATCCCTAGTATGCTAAACTCTTCATCAAGACCAACACCTCTAGCTCCTCAAGAAGCAATAGCAACATTTCCAAACACCTCTAGTACCTATAGCAGCATCTCCAACACATGTAGCAGCATATCCAACTTTTGTAACAGTAGCATCATGTCATCCAACTGCTTCTAACACTGGTAGAATCACCTCCAACATATGTAGCAACATATCCAATGTTTCCAACACATGTAGAAGCATATGCAAAACTTGTAGCAACACTCCAACCACCTGCAGCAACAACATCATATGACAAGCCAATTGTAACATGCCTTGCAACCATCTCTACTTAGCCTCCAAATCCATGTTGACATCAATTCCAACCAATAGGACCACCAAGAAAAACAATCATCACACATCATGAAGAGGACTAATATCATCAAGTAGACATAAGGAATATGATGAACAACACCAAGACTCTGTTGACATCAATTCCAACAAAATCCCCCTTTGGCATTGATGTCAACCTCAATCCAACATCTGAGGCTGACCTCTATCCATCCAAATTATCTTCCTCTTTGACATCAATGGAAAAGGGCCATACCAACACTGAAGACAATGCCAATAATATGTTGGATGAGATAAATACTCCCCTTGTCATACTCAACACCATGTCAATGTAAACTAAATAAGTATCTCCTGTAAGATAAGCATGTAAAACCAGGAATTTTGCTTCCAACACCTCTAGCCAAAGCCATGAAATCTATGAAACTGCACATGTAATGAAATTGAAAAAACACTCTCTTTGTTGTTGAATTAACACATCCTCTTCACTATAAAGCCTCCTTTCCAAGAGAAAGTGACTACTCCTCATGAATAATGATTCTAACTAACTTTGAGCAGTGATATACAATGAAATACAATACATACGATGCTTCATGGAGAAAATACATCAATATTACAAGTGCATAGGACTAACATATGACTCCTCTATAAGAACATCTATCACCAATCATGACTCTATGGACCCAAGTTTACATTATGCACCCAATGTAATGGGGCTACATCAATTATATGCAAAATAATACATGACACCCAGTATCCCATACATAGCTAAATGAAAAGTCATAATAGACACCATGGGTCTCTCCATGAACAATACACCCAAAGATGACACAATTATAGTACATGGCTTTTGCAATTGCACATAATGGTTCTCTCTCTATACATTCCCAAAACATGAAATAACATGAGTACATGGCATCTATGAGCAATGATATATGCTCCATATGGAAGAAGCAACAATAAGAGAACTATCCAAACCATGTGATAATGCATAGCCACTCAACATTTTTTCCATCACCATCCCAACATGAAGATCCTATAGTAAGATCTCAAAATCCACTAGTAACCACCATGATCCACATATATACAACAGTAAAATCATCTAATAGAATCAACATGGCAATATGTCATAGAAGCAACAACAAATACATATCCTCATCCTGAGCAGCAACGTTCTCTCCATGCAATAGAAACATATAATTCGTCCATCTAATATATATCAACAACATACATGATTCATCTAGAAATGAAAACATAAGCAATAAGGTATATACTCTAGATGAACCAACTATAACACATCATTAGATCTCCATGGCTGCAACAAGTATAATAAAGCATGTCATAACTATGATCTAGCAATGAGAACTTTAGAAGCATATAAAGTTTTCCATGCAACCATATTATCTCATCCAACTAGTAAAGTGTGGAAACAACAATAAAAATCATCATGCATCAAATCAATGTCAAATATATGCACAACGAGATCCTCAATGCTAACACTCTACAAGTCCATTAGGAAGCATAGATGCTCCCCCTGAATATGTGATCCTCCATTACATAACTACATGGCTTCCATATCTTCATTAGCATTAGTAGAAACCAAATGTATAGCTGCTCCAAAACTATCAACACATGTACATGACTAATCTAACTAAAATAAAACTAAAATAGAAATAGATCATAAATGAAAAATGCACTTCAAACCGCATGAACTCGCCCTAAATATAATATACCTCATGAGCATATTGATCCTATGGACCTGAATATGCATGGCTGAACTGGATCAAAAACTCATTATCGTTGGTACTCCTCAAGCTACCAACACTCCCCCTGAGACCATGCTAGTCTCATGCATACTGTTGGAGTCAAGTAGATCTAACATGCAAGAATGGACTGTAGTAGGACTAATCTCATATACTCTGATTCTGATGAGAAAGAGTACTCTCTTGGTCTTTCTTACTTTTCACTCTTCCCTTTAGCATATACACATTATCCAATGTCTTGAATCCCTTGGAAATCACTTTCTTTGATCCTTCCTTTCGGATGACACAACCCTTTGACTTGAAAACCACTTCCTTACCTCCATCAACCATTTCAATCACATTCAAGATATTATGAATTAGGGCTTCAATGAGCCAAACATCTTCTGCATTTGTCCTCTTCTCACCAAGATTGGCTTTTCCACTTCCCAACACTCTAGTTGTTTCACTTTCTTCAAACACAACATGACCACTCCTGGTTTTATTGAGAAAATGAAATTTTCTCCTCTCTCCTGACATATGGTGGCATTCACTATCTATATACCACATGTCAACCTCATCACAAGAACAAAGTGCAATGCTGCATCTTCATAGTTATTTCTCCTTCTTCCATGTGTTCGTTGGTTGCACATTCTCCCTTGGCTGTTTCTTTTGGACAAATGGCCTCAATGTTTTAGGCATCTTACAATCATTGGCCATGTGCCCAAAATTATGGCACACATAACACTCTATATGACCAATATATGTAGCTAAAGGATCTAATCTTTTTCTTCTCATACTTGACCTCCATATTCTCATAGTAGATCTGCAATCAATGGCTTTGTGCCTAAACATCTTACAAGAAAAAAAATGACCATTGAAAGAACTTGTATACCTAAATGTGGGTCCTCCTTTTGGTTGATGATATTTTTTCATGGATGTGTGTATTCTCCTTCTATAATCAGCTACCACATGACCAAAATTGTGAAAATTGAAGTAGTGGATCTCGTCCATCAAGGGGGAAAAGGAGTTTTTATTTCTCCTCTGAAATCTACCGCCATAAATCCTAGGAGCAAATGGTTTCCTTAGTTCTCTTCTTTGTTTTTGTTGACAGATCTATTTTCTTTCTCCTTTCTTACTTCTATGGTTGGTCACATTCTTTGTTGTGGGCTTCTTTGGTTCTACTTTGTTATTCTTTCCTGCAAGAAAACTTGTCACCCTTTTGAAAATTGTTGCCATATTTTCTCACTGCTATTGTGCTCTTCACTTTTTCCAACTGTTGGTTCTTTTCCTCAATCTCCTTTCTCAATTTTCCAATCACACCTTCAACATAATATTTCCTATCTTTTTTCTTGTTGCAATTGACTTCTTCTAATCTTTTCGATTTAGCTAGCTATTTTCTCAAGGTAGTGATTTATTTCTTGATATTTTTCTCCTTTTGATCACAACCCTACAATTTCTTCTTATGCTCCTTGCATACATTTGTTAGTCTACCAATTTCACTAGAAAATTCTTTAATAACAATCATGGCAGATTCATATTCATCCTTAAGGAGCATATAATTGTGATCATCATCTATTTCACTAACTAAATATGAATCATTGTCATTCTCGCTATAAGAAATATAACTCAAAAGTATTTCATTACGACTTATACCTTTAGATTTATTGTTCCTTTTCACAATTGGTTCAATTGGAGCTTCCTTCTTGTTTTTATGCTCTTCTTAACCTCTTCATTAGTGTTGCTACTATTGGCTCTATATAACATATGCAATCTATCCCAAACTTCCTTAGCAGATTTCAAATTTTCAATTTTCTCTAAATCCTCCTTATGGATATTTTCGAAAATAATTTGCCTTGCTTGATCATTTTCTTTCATACTTTAGATGAAGGAAAATATCCATCATATCATTCACAAACAAATCTCCAAATGTTAGAGCCACAAAGCAATAATTTTTTTTTCACAATTTCTTTCCATATCTTGAAATTTGCAACAACAAGAACCAATTCCCTTGGAGAACTCATTCTGAAGAAAAAGTGAAAATTTTTGCCAAAATCTCCAAGATCCACTCTTCATCAATTAAGTTGCAACTGAGTTTCCTTGCTATGATACCAATTGTTGGAAACTAGATCACTACTGGAGGGGGGGGGGAGGTGAATCAGTAGTGAGAGCACTTATAACTTTTTCTCCAAAATGTTCTTCTTTGATCATGCATAAACTGAAACAAAAAATCATAGATCGTAGCAAATATAAACATGAAACCATAAAAGCAATAAACACAATGGACACATATATTTCTAATGAAAAACCCTCATCCAGGGAAAGAACACCACCTATTGTTGCTACGCTAATCAAATATTCTATTATTTCAAGCAAATTCTTTACATAGACTTATAGTTGGCTACCATCAAATGGAGACTCTTTCTCATGTGGATCTATAGACTACCGTCTTCTGAAGGCCACCAGGATCAACAATCCTCGCTCAGTTAATCCTAAATTATCAATCAACTCTACAATCTCTGATATATTGGAAGCCAGAAGGACCAAAGAGCCTCACCTAGTTTCTGTCGAACTATCCAACCACCACTGGATTGAGAAAACTGCTCACTTATATTGATTTCGCCAAAGTACTCCAACTCCACAACTCTATATGGTTCTTGTTATCACTCCAGGAAACTCTCCTAGGTTGTAGCTCAGAGATGCCTGGTAACATATAAATCTTCAATATCGTTTTATGAACTATTGGAATGGATTGGGGTTTGAATCAAGTCAGATGATTGTTTCAACTATGTTTTCACTCAAGACATGCATGAACACCCTCAGCTTGACAAGGCTTTCGACCACTAATGCTCAATATTTTATAGATTCAATGAATAGATGGAGAATCTTGACTGTAGCAGTAGATACATACATAAATACATATGAATGGCTAGCTATAGAAAGTAAATGAAGCTTGAAAATCTAATTTATCAACGCATAGATAAGATGATAGTTATCTAGCATTAGACAAAGAAGAAAACATGAATAACCTATTCAAGTGCAAGCTTAGAATAGAGGAGAGATGGCAATTGAAAATGTAATAGCAAAAGAATCTTGTATTATGGTAATGAAGATAAGACACTGGGAAGTCTCCAAAAGTTGAACCCCTATTCCTTCAAACGTTCAACCATTTATAGGCTTTTTACAATATTCTCGAACTCTCTGAGGCTCAAGATGTCTTAATCTATCCCCTCTGTCTTCTAACTACTTGATGTCGTAACTAGACAAACATGAGCTCATAGAGCTCTATTTCTAACAAACACGGTAATCAAATTCTGGTAATTTTGTCATGTTGTCAGGTGGTTCACTCGTGCCAACGATGTTCCATGATCATTTCCGTTGGTTTGGATGCATCGTGCTATTGTTTTTTCCCTTTTCGACCATGCATTCTGTTATTTCAGTTCACTATCTGACTCTCAAAAACACTGATAAAGCCAACAAATTTCCTCCCTAGGTGACTGGTGGGAAGTGCGGTACAGGGGCTGTTGGATGGTGTGGATTGGCAGTCGGGATGTTGGTGAGGTGGTGGAGATCAACTTGATTGGAGATCAGAGAATGGAGAGCGCAGAAAAAAGGAGATGAACCGAGAGCAGACCCGCCGATATTTATGAGTGTGGGTGTATAATTCTTTTGAAGTCCATCTTATCGTTCGGCTGCGGGTTTTCCCGTGTTTTCCTTTGTATTGTGATAATTTTATGGTCCCATAAAGGCTTATGGCCAAAGTGGAGCAATAGGAGACATGGACCATCGGAGCCAAAATAGGGGAAATTTCTATTAAAATAGCAGCACTGCACCTCAAGGCTAACATTGGCTCCTTCTGGGGATGAAAGCCTCCATATGAGGTTTCAAGAACTGCAAACTACTGCCTTTCTAGTAACAACCAAAACAAACTTATCTCCTAGTGTTCCATTGGGCATCAAGTTTATTTGCATAGAAAAAAAATGGAAAAAACCTATTACAATATTAAGGCCTTAAAGCCTCATATGAAGTAAAGTTTCAAAAACTGCCCATTGACTGGGCCATCAAAAACACCTTTCCCCTCCAAATTGTGCAAAATGAAATTATTGTTCATTTGAACTTGAGTAATGACAAATGGTCCCGTCCATAAGGCATCAAATTTACCATGCTTTCCTTTCTTTTCCTTCAATGCATCCCATTTGAGAACCCAGTCAACAACCTGAAAACTGTCCATTTTTGCTTTTGTATCAAAGGTTATTTGATTTTCCTTTGATGAATTCTTGACTTCTCAACTAGTTGTTCTCTGATCTACTGTAATTCAACCAAGTTACTCATTCTCCTCACCATGTCATTCTCTTCATCATGTTCTTCTTGCAAGAATTTGGCCATAGGGAGAGTCAGTTGGATAGGAAAAACAACATCAGCACCATAAACCATCTTAGATATTGAATTTCCTATGGACTTCTTATTGGTAACTATGTCAGCCCTTAGTGAAAACTTCAACTTCGAATCCCAGTTCTTTTTGTTGTCCTCCAACATTTTTTTGATTATCCTTACAAGACTCATGTTAGATGATTCTACCAGGCCATTTTCCTGAGGATAATATGAGGTAGAGTGCACCCATTGAATGCCCATGGATTCACACATGTCCAATTCTTCTACCCTAAAAGTTGTTGCATTATTAGTGACTAGTTTGGTTGGGCAACCAAATCTAGTTAAAATATTCTCCTTCAAGAACTTTATGATAACTTGATGATTAGCATTTTTAGTGGGTATAGCCTCAATCCATTTGGTGAAATAACTAGTTGCTACCAAGATCCGTTTGTGATGGCCCCTCGAATATGAATTGATCTCACCTATGAAGTCCAAGCCCCACTGCTGGAAGGGGCCATTGGCATGTATTGGCTTCAAGGATAGAGATTTTAGTTGTTGTCTTTCTGCAAACCTCTGACAGTTGTCACAAGACTTCACAAAAGAAAACACATCAAAGAATAGAGTAGGCCAATAATACCCAACTCTCAGGATCTTGTGGGTTGTGTTTTTCCAATAATGATGCCCTCCACAGATGCTAGAATGGAACTAGAGCATGGCTTCCACATATTGTCCTTTGTTTAGACATCTTAAGAGGATCCCTGATGGGTCTTTCCAATCAAGCAGGTTCTTATTAATGCAGAATTTTGCTAATCTAAGCTTAATGACCTGGGTTTGACTTGAGCTATGCCCTGGAGGGACTTCTAGATTCTGCAGGAAAATGAACTACACTAGAATACCATTCATAGGTGGCTATATTTTCAGCCAAAGATTGATTCTTCTCTTGCTCTTCTGCTACTTCCTTTGTCCGCTCACCACCTAAATTTGAACCCATGCAATTGATGTCTAAGAAACTACAATTTTCCTCAGCCATACGCTTAGCCAAGCCCTGGCCTTTGAGAAGCTTGGTGGGCTTCACCTCTATGTTGAACTCTATGAATTTTGCAATCCATTTAGCTCTCTTTCCATCAATATCTGGCTAAGTTAGGACATCTTTTTGAGGTTGAAGGTACATAGACAACCACTTTGGACTGCATAATATAAATTCTGAATGCCTTTAAAGATTTTATAAGAGAATAAGCTTGTTTTTCAATAAGGTCATATCTTAGTTCAGCATCCCTGAGGATTTTTCTGAAAAAGGCCATAGGGTGCTCTACACCTTCATCATTTTTCTGCAATAGAACTGCTACAAGTTTATCATAAGAGGAAAAAGAGAAGATATAAAACTCCCTGGTATAATCTAGACTAATTAGAGTGGGAGCTTCCATGATAGCTTGTTTGATGGCTTCAAAAGAGCTTCTTCCACCATCTGTCCATTTTATTTCTGATCCTTTCTTCAACATGGAAGTGATGTGCTTCACTAGCTTTGCAAAGTTTGGAATAAACCTCCTAACAAAGTTAATCTTACCCAGGAAATATTGAATGTCCCTTTTTGACCTTGGGATGGACAATGTCTGAATTGCTTGAACTCTTGCTGGATTGATCTTCACACCTTTAGTAGAAACAATATGTCCCAGAAGTTTTCCTTCTTCTAGAGAAAAATATGAGTTCTTTGGGTTCACAGAAATTGCAAACCATCTGCATTTTAGAAACACCTTCTTCAAATGCTGCAAATAGTCCTTGTGACTGCTGGAAGGGACTGTTATGTCATCAAGGTAAATAAGGACAAACTTACCCTTCTCTCCCACAAAGGCCATGTCCATGGCCCTCATAAAAGTAGCCTCATCATTCATCAGTCCAAAAGGCATCTTGGAGTACATGAAAGTGCCCCAAGGAGTAGTGAAGGCGGTCTTTTCCTGATCTTCTGGATGTATAGGAACCTGATTGTAACCTAAAAATCCATCTATTAAAGACATGACTCTGGCCCCTGAAACTTTTTGCAGCAAGTGTTCCATCTTAGGCAGGGGGTAGTTGTCTTTTTTAGAGCATTTGTTCAGATTCCTAAAGTCAACACAAAGCCTGATTTCTCCATTCTTCTTTCTTACTACCACAAGGTTAGCTATCCACTTTGAATACCTTAGGAGAACTAGGATCTTGGCATCCAACAACTTCTTGATTTCCTTTTCAATCAAAGGAAATAAGGGAGGGCTGATAGATCTCAATTTCTGCTTAAAATGGATGGTGTTCTTCTCCAGTGGAATTTTATGCTGAATGATGTTGGTGTCATAGGTCTTAATATCACTACATTGCCAAACAAAAATATCAGTAAGTTGTTTCATCAAGGTGCAATAATCGGAACTTTGGGTAGAAGACAAGTGAGTTAACATATTTATGTGCTTTGGATGGGCTGGACTTCCTACATTATGTCTATGAACTGCAGAATCATTTTATTTTTTGGCAGGCTTATAAGGTACATCATCATGATTGAACAACTTCTCTAGGGGCACCAATCCTTTAGGTATATGGTTACTATGCAGCTGAACAATGCTATCCTGACCAATCTCATCCTTTAGCTTGGACTGGTTGCATTCTTCAATGGTTTCATCTTCTTGGTCAATGTGCATTTCAGAAAATTCATCAATGACTTGTAAATACCTATTAATTTCATCATCATCTTCAAAAACTTTCCAAGATTTGACATTGTCAGGCAGAGATGGTCTATATTTCACCTGAACTTCATAACTCAATTTAGGAGGCAAAGGAGGAATAAAAGTGCTAGCAGACACAACAACGGAATCAGCAAGCTAGTTCTTCATTCTAGGGATGTAAGAAATGCTGAAACTATTAAAAGAACCCTTGAGCTTCCATACCTCATCTTTGTATGCTTTCAACCTTGGATGCTTTGCTTGGAAATTTTTTTTGTCCTGCTGAATGATAAGGTCTGCATCTCCAAACACCTTCAGACCTTTGATGCCCATTTATTTAGCAGCGTTTAAGCCTAATATCAAGGCTTCATACTCTGCTATGTTATTTGTGACTTGAAAAGTTAACTTGAAAGACAAATGAATGCATTCTTATGTGGGGGACACAAGGACTACACCTGCCCCTGCAGCTTCCTTAGAGCAAGCTCCATCAAAGAACATGTCCCAAATTTGTGGGCCTTCTTCCTCTGTGATCTGGCCAACTGATTTCCTAAGCTGCATGGAGGCCAACTGGGATTCTTCAATCTGATGAATATAGGCTCCAAATTCAGTGTTGACAGCATAGATGGGATGATTAGTGGGATTCCTTTCATCACTGATGATATAAGCCAACTAAGCTTCTCTTTATAATCTCCTACTCTCACCTCCAAAAACTGGGACATTAGCATAGGACAGATCATTTTGCATTGTTCCACCTAATATCTTGATCCAACCTCTGGAAAGAAACATGCCAAACTTGGGGGGTACATCTGCTACCACAATATCGATCATCATGGTCTTCATGGGTAGCTGAGACAAGGTGATGGCTAGGTCTTTGATTAACCCCAAAAATTTCACTTTTCTTGAGTCAAAAGAAAATAGGTCATGATAAGACTTGGTAATGTCAAGACCCAACTCATCCATGATAGTCTTGGGCATTAGATTATGGTTGGATCCTGTGTCTAGAAGGTAATTGTGAAGTATTTTGTCATGAATAGTCAAAGAGACATAGAATGGTGGGGAGTTGTCATCACAATTTTCAATCATTGGACTGAGAACAACAATTGGTTTGTCATCTTGCAGATTTACATAATCAATGGAGTCTTGGATGGCTTTAGGCTCAAGGGCCTCGAGGATAGATCTCTTGAAGGACTCATTCTTCATTAGTTCAATCAAAGGTATAGTTATGCTTAGCTTCTAAATTTCTTATTCAAAACTAAAAGGAGAAGGAGACTTGTCAATGACTCTTACCTTGTGAGCTGGAGCTTTTAGGATGATGGGATCAACTACCAGTCGTTTTTTCTTATTAGCTTGTTGTATTGCAGGGAAAATAGCTCTCCGAACAGGAGTTTCCTTGGCATTATTCATCTTTGACCTCAGATCATATCTGTGTTGATCATCAGTTTGCAGAACAACTCCACCATCCCACTCTTGGTTGATCTGGTCATTGACTAATGACTTTTCATAGGTAGCTAAGGTCAAAAAGGAGGCACTGCCTTTATCTTCCAGACAATGGATCTCATCATCTTCTTCAAACTTCTCTTCTTCCATGACTACATTCTGGAAAGGGATCTTCACCCTTTAGTATTCATTGGCATCCTTTCTTCTTTGCAGAATCTGCAAGTGCCCATTAGCTCTTCTATATGGATTTGGATTTCTAGGAGCAAAGGTATTAGGAGCTCTTCCTTTCCCGGGGTGTTGCTCAACCATTAATTTGGAGATTTCAGAGGCTAATGACTCTATCATCTTGGTAATTTTATCTATCTTGGGATTTGAAGATGATGCAGATTCGCCCCTTTGTCTCCTTCTATCAGCATTCCCCTTAAGCTTCTCTGTAGCCATGATGTTTGATTCTACTTCCAAGGCTGCATCCTGCATATCAGCCAAGGTAACACATTGTCTGTCCCTCAACAGTAGACAGAAGTCAAAATCAAAGGCACTGACATAGGTGAGTTTAGCAGAGGTAGTGGTGGGTTTTACTTCAACGGGTATCTTGTTGTACATGTGGTTGAACCTCTTATTAAAATCAGACAACAACTCACCATTTTCCCTCTTTAAGTTCCCAAACTTGGTAAGGTAGTAGAGTAGATCCTTCTTATCCCCCTAGTGCTTTAGGAATGCATCATCTAAAGCCTCAATATATGTTATAGACCTTGGGGTCAGTTCTCTAAACCATTTTCTAGCCTATCCATCTAGACTTTGGACAAAGACTCTCATCCATACATCATATTCACTAATGTCTAGGTTATCAGCATAGCTATAGAATGATTCAAGATGTTCCTCAATTGTAACACCTTCAGTCCTAGTGAACTTAGGCATATACTTCTGATATTCTCTAGTAGGCATGGCATTCAAAGGAGTGGGTAGTACTAGAGGTCTATACCTAGCAGCTATGATGCCTTCCATTTTGGTAGGTGTTGCCATAGCTGTGGAGGCTATAAGGGTACTAGAAGTCTAAATGACAGAGGGTTGAGGAGTGACTGATAGGACTAAAGGAGTATGATGGATAGGAAAAGAGGATTCCTTTGGGCTCACAACAAAAGGAGAACCTAAGGAATATGCAGCTCTATGAATCTCTGAGATTTTTTCTTCATTGCTTGTATTAGATTCTATACTCTCAACATGTATTTGTTCTATTACAAGATTTTCTTGAAGAGATATAGAATATTTTTTAGAGCTATTTGAACCTGATGCTCCTTTCTGAAACACCTTTCTTTCTTTGATAATTTTTCTAGGTTCAGGTACTGGGTCATCTAGTGGCTTCTGAGGATTTCTCCGAGTATGCCTCACATACTAAGCCAAAACTATGGAGTGGAGTCGCCAAGAGGTTTGTCCTTCAATAGAGTTGCCATATAGATGACTACAACCCAAATAGTGTCCCGACTTTGTCTATCATCAAAGCTGGATCTATGTCGGCCCCCAGGGAATCTGAGCTTCAGTCTCCTCTCCCCAGCAATGGCACCAATTATGTTAGCACTCTAGGAAACTTTCCTAGGTTGTAGCTCGGAGATGCCTGTTAACATATAAATCTTCAATATCGTTCTCTGAACTACTAGAATAGATTGGCATTTGGATCAAGTTAGATGACTATTTCAACTCTATTTTCACTCAAGACATGCATGAACACCCTCAGCTTGACGAGGCTTTCGACCACTAATGCTCAATAGTTTATAGATTCAATGAATAGATGGAGAATCTTGATTGTACCAGTAGATACATACATAAACACATATGAATGGTTAGCTAAAGAAAGTAAATGAAGCTTGCAAATATAATTTATCAACGCAAAGATAAGATGATAGCTATCTACCATTAAACACAGAAGAAAACATGAATAACCTATTCAAGTGCAAGCTTAGAATAGAGGAGAAGATGGCAATTGAACATGTAACAACAAAAGAAGAATGTATTACTGGAATGAAGATGAGACGATTGGAGGAACAGAGAATCCATAGTCTCCAAAAGTTGAACCCCTATTCCTTCGAACTTTTAGCCATTTATAGGATTTTTACAATACTCTCAAACTCTCTAAGGCTCGAGATGTCTTAATCTATGCCCTTTATCTTTTAACTACTTGATGTCGTAACTAGACAAACATTAGCTCACAGAGCTCTGTTTCTAACAAACACGGTAATCAAATTCTAGCAATTTCACCATGCTGTCAGGTGGTTCACTTGTGCCAGTGATGTTCCATGATCATTTCTGTTGGTTTAGCTGCATCGTTCTATTTTTTTCCCTTTTCGGCCATCATTCTATTATTTCAGTTCACTGTCCGACTATCAAAAAACACTGACAAAGCCAACAAATTTCCTCCCCGGGTGACTGATGGGAAGTGGGGTATGGGGGCTATTGGATGGTGGATCGATGGTCAGGATGTTGATCAGGCAACGGAGATCAGAGAATGGAGAGCATAGCAGAAAGGAGATGAACCAAGAGTGGACCCGCCAATATTTATGAGTGCGGGTGTATAATTTTTTTGAAGTCCAGCTTATGGTTCGGCTACGGGTTTTCCCATTTTTTCCTTTGTATTGCAATAATTGTATGGTCCTAGGTTTTTAAAGGCTTATGGCCAAAGCAGAGCAAGAGGAGACGTGGACCATCATAGCTAAAACAGGGGACATTTCCGTTAAAATAGTAGCACTACACCTCAGGGCTAATAGTTCTCATTTCAAAATATTTTAGACTGGAATTGAGAACTGCTTAAGAAGAGAACTACATCAATGTATCATCAAATCACATAATCAAAAACCAAATATCCAATCTCTAAATACACCACTAGCTACAATACTATGTCATCAATACTGCAATCAAACATTATTTCATCTCCTCACTTACTATACAAAATGTTGGTTGAAATATTCTCTACTATCTGCCACAACACCTATAAACTGCTTCAGAAATTTTGCATCACGCAACTTGCACACAATCCTCCAAGATCACACTCTCTCAACATACCAAGAAAATCCACCATACTAACATTGAGCTTCCTCCAATATATAGATGAACTAATGTGATAAAAATCAATAATTACCAAGAACTACTACGCTCCACAAACTTTATTCATACACTTGATTTGATCCAGATTCAAATCATTGACCTGATCAAGCCACTAACTCCACTTGTCGTTTGATATTTTCAACTTTGATTCGCTTCTAGAGGCCCCACTAACTTTTCTAAACATATGCTCAAAAGTTATAATCAAGAATGACTCCATAATACAAAAAATTGTTGAATTGAGTGAGGAATGTGGAGAAAAACTCGTGAAAAGGCTTGGGTACATGCACAACACTATACAAACTCTATTGGAGCTCCTTAGTCACTCCCACAGGCTTTCCTACTAGCAACTATAAAGTTTTAGTCACTCTGATGACCCATCATCCATGTGACTAGGAAAGAGGATGAAGGAAAATTCAATCAAATTGTCTCAAGACTCATCCAAACTTCAGGGACACCTTCATCATCTTCTAAACACACCTCCAAGCCTCTATAACAAGTTTGTGACTGATAACATAGGCCAAGAACATCTGCCAAAATGCAATTACATGCAATCGCTAGTCTGCTAAAATCCTCATCAAGATCAACACCTCTAGCTCCTCAAGCAACAATGATAACTTGTCCAAACACCACCAATACATGTAGAAGCATCTCCAACTTTTGCAACAACAATGTCATTTCATCCAGCTACCTCTAACACTAGTAGAATCACCTCCAACATGTAGATTTTAAACCTGTACAGAAATTACCTGCATACAAATTCTGAAACACAGAAAATAAACAATGTGAGAGCATAACACATAAAACACATATACACAGAGATTTTCCCTTGGATCCCAAAAACTGGGACTACCAGCTTGATTTTTCATTATATTCCTTTCAATGTTACAATACATATTTATACATGTTGAAGCATCCAATACCATGGACTGAAAAACAAACCATGGACCAAAAACCATCGCGTCCAAAACCATGTGCGAATATCATGCACAAAACCATAGGTAGGTCTGCCCAACCTAACATAGGGTCCAAAACCAAAATTTTCCGAGGTGCTGCCCCAAACCTCATAGAGTGGGGATACCTACACCCCTCAAGCCCCCTATGACTCCCCTACTATGAAATCAACGCAAAGAAGGGGGGGCTTTGCCCCCCTTCTAACCCCCGGGTTAACTACGTGGGCTAGTCGTGGAAAGAATATAACACAACCCAACACAACATATGTAGCAACATATCCAATGCTTCCAACACATGTAGAAGCATATGCAACAAATGTAGCATCACTCCAACCACCTGCAACAACAACGTCATATGATAAGCCAATCATAACATTCCTTGCAACCATCTCTACTCAATCTCCAAATTTATGTTGACATCAATGACAACCAATAGGACCACAAAGCCAAACACTCATCACATATCATGAGGAGAACTAATATCATCAGGTAGACATAAGGCATATGATGAACAACACCAAGATTTTGTTGACATCAGTGCCAAAACTACATTGCCAACATACCTTTGATGTCCAGTTGCTCCCGCCATTTACTTATTATTTCTACAAGGATCTTGGAACCAGAAGCATTCAAAATAGAAGGGATGGTTGGAGGTCCCTTCCTTAAAGTCAAGTTCCAATCTAATTGGCCAATGATATAATCCCATACAAGGTAGGATGGAGGCCTCAAAGAAATTGTCTTTTTGTAGGATGCCTTCAGACAAGAGGAATTTATCCAACTATATGTCTATCTGATGAGGACCTCCCCATCAATTATTTTATGTGAAAAAACTATTAATTATGGGAATGTCCACTAGCTTCAACTGTTGCATATAACCATCAAAGGTAATCGATGGTTGGTCAAGTCTTCTTACCCCTAATTTTTTTGTCCTACAATGATTTGACGAGGTTGAAGTCTCCCCCAGCAATTCATAGGGGGTCCCCCATTATTTGTTTGGTATCAACAAGTTGCTACAAAAAAATTATTTTACCCCCCATTGAGGAGGGAATGTATACTATTGTTAAAAATACAAACTCCTTAGTTCCTATATAGCATAATCATCCTATAAGAACTCTAGAAGTGGCTATCCAGTCTCGAAAGTATACCTCACTAAGGTTCCACCATATAGCCAAGCCCCCACTTCCTTTTTGTTCCAAATCCATAGAGGTTCATCCTTTCCAACAATGGGTTCCAATTTGTGTCAATTTATCACCCATCATTTTTGTTTCCTGCAAAATCACAATCGTCAGTTTTTCCTTCCTTGTTTGGTCTTAAAGATATTGTTTTTTCCCTTTAATATTATGCCCTTGGATATTCCATGAGATAATTATCATGAGGATAAAGCAGATGATTTGAGGGGTGCATCTGGAAATATTATTACCTGACCAATGTTAGCTAAAGTTTGTTTAGGAGACTGCATTGTCTCCTTTTGGCTCTTTCTACCTTGCTTTTTAAGATCCTTAATTAGATATTTTAGGAGTATTTCCTTCCCTTTTTGCATGAGAGCTTGAATAGATTTAGGTCCTTGAGTACTTCGCAAGGATTTTCAACATTTGGTTTTCCAAGAGAGGTAAGAATTTGCATATTTTTCAACGTGCTCTTTTGTTAACTTCGTGAGACATTATTCTACCAATTTATTAATAAAACCAACCAAAATATTCTCTAGAGAATTCCTTAGAGCCTTGAGTAAGCATTTGAGTGACTTCATCAAACTCTGGTTAGTTGAAGAAGTTAAATTCCCTTTGTTGGGGTTATTCATCCTCCAATTTGCGCTTTTGTGCTTGTTTGTTAAGGATGGCTTCTGTCTCGTTATCTACCATCGTAGTGTCTTCTAACTTAATGAAATATTCTTCCATTGCTTCAAGAGCATAGAAAGAGTTATTTTCTTCCATTAACATGACATTTGGAGGGATTTGGTTCTTCTGGTCATGCCACCATGTGGAGATTTTGGTGAAACCATCATTCCCCTAGAAGGCTTCCAACTTCTTGTTCCTTTCTTCGCATTGGACAATCCCAAATAATATGTTCATGCTCATGGAAGAGACGACATTTGAACGAAACATATTCATATTCAATTGGTTGATTCCAAATTTCACCCTGGTAATCCAACTCTATGGATTCTGGTAAAGGATGGGATATGTTCATATAAACACATAAATAAGCATATACGATATTTATACCTCGTCGAGTCACTTTGGAAACTTTGAAAAACCTTGCAAGATCCTATCCAATTCCCTCAAGGATATTTGGTATCCAAAATTCAATAGGAAGGGAATATAGCCTTACCCATAATGGGGTTGCAACAATATCCTCCTTATTCAGGTTGAAATACGCTTCCTAGTGGTGGATGCATAACCCTGCATTATTGTAGAAATATGGTCCACCTTAAAAAAAGTGCTCATTATCCTCTATACTAGAGAAAATAGTAATGAAAAGACCTTTTGGACCTAACCTCAAATCAACCTCACCTTTGGGTTGGCCGCTATGTTGAATCCATGGTTCGAGATCCATTTTAGTTGGCCAAATTCCAATGAATTTGCATACAAAAGTGTGGTCTCTGATACACTTTCTATGACCTTCCAGGAATTTTATGGGTATGATGAATCTAGGGTTTGTAGTGACCTTTGGTATACATTTCTCTCTCAAACCCTGTTTTCGTTTGCTACCCAAACTTGGTACCTGTGAATAGTCATAAATCCCTCCGTTAATGTCACAGTTTTCATCTGTCTGGATACATTTACTTGGAAGAGAATTTTAGAAGGAGGGGACTCCTCCCCTACATGAATAGTAAGTTTTACTTTATCTTTTTACATTGAGAAAATTAACCGAGCTAAAAGGTACATAAGTGGACATATATTTTATTTATCCCAAAAAGGGTGAAGGAAACTGTATTATATATAAAAAGGAATTTTTTTGAAGTTCAACTATCTATTATATATATATATATATATAATATAATATATATATATATATATATATATATATATGGAAATATATTTTATAAAATATAATAAGCGAGTATCCAATTACATATTGAAAGAAGTGGGTTTTTATACCTTATGGACTCATTTATTACAAAGAATACATAATATTCATAATAAAAGCATTGAAAAATTAGGAATATTGATCATACTACTAGTCGTCAAACCCATGGTCAAACTCATGAGGACACTTAATGCTTTAAAATGATTAAGAAAGTTATAATTAATCAAGGTAAGGAAGGTATAATATTCCTGGCCACTGCCACCATTAGTTATGAAGTGAATTGTCTAAAAGGGGTGTGCATATGGTTCCTAAATAAACATTCTAAGAACAAAATAATAATTCATTTCCAATCCAAGTTTTTTTCTTAAGGTAATTAAAGGACTCTATTATGAGAGTCATGTCGAGCATTCAAGGAACTTGACGAGCCTAGGTATTTCAACAAGAATGTTGCAACTCGTAAGGCTACCAACTTTAATTATCAAACTGGGGTTTGTACAAACTTAAGCGCTATTAGGACTATATGTGCAACATACAATGTTTCATTCCTTTGATGTCATGATGTAATGGAGTGAATGTAATAAAATCAGATCCTAAACTAATTGCATAAAATGAAATGCTCAAAATGGAAACCTTAACCTATCACAAGAATGAAAAAACAAGGAAGAAACATATTCCAATTGCATAAATTAAATTTCGTGAAGTAAATTTCAATCATTATATTTCAAATAGTTTAGGTCCATTAACAAATTTCATTGGATGTGGTGATCATCATTGTATTATCCATTTCATAAATATGTCCATTGACCCAAATCACTGAAATGTTTTGCATGGGTAAAGAGGCAAGTCCTAAGTTGTCTTTAGTCTTACCTAATCATTGATTTAGAGCCTATGGGTCTTGATTCATACCTAAGAGACAATAACCAATATTTTTGTGTGAACCTGGGCAAGTATATACATATTGGAAGGCTGCTACAGGAGATCCTGTAGTTACTACAGGAAACTGCATATTTACTATAGGAAACTATAATTCATTGAATGACCAAGAAAATCAAATCAAAATTGGAAGGGACGAATTTTTTTTATTGACTAGGATGTCTTAGGTCTCCATTCCAAGTGGAATAACTCAAAAATACCTCTTTTAACCCATTCTAAAAAAAACAAAAAATTACTAGTCTAAAATCTATAAATTCGAGAACTAGTGAGCTAGAAAATCTATCAAATACCTAACCTAATCAAGTGCAAATGCAATGTCATAATTTTTTATATTAACTAGAATGTTTTTTGATCCAATTCAAGTGGAATCAACTTGATTGAATATCATTAGAATTCTCTAAAAAATAGCATAAATTCATTGTTATTTGCCACAAAGGATTTCCAGAAATCTAGATTTGGGAACAAGCAAACTAATCCAAGTAACTCAATGATTACTATGACATTACAAAGTTGTTCCAAGGATGAAATGATGCTTGTGATCCTACAAAATCACTTAATTCAACCATTTAACCCAATCCTACAATAAGAAATCATCAATACTAAATGCAGAAATAGGAAAAAACAAGAACAAGAGATGCATGTGAATAAGAAGTGAACAGAAGAAAAGTAAATGATACAAAAGGGATCTAAGGCTCATGGGATGGCCAAGCCCAAGGAAAGTCAGAATAATATGAATGATACCAATATTTAGAAGTTGAACATGCCACCAATCTTCATTATTTCCATCAATACAATTATATCCCTGCAAGAAATGAAAGTGGAACTACAAAAGCACGACTTCTCTCCACAATAAAACTAAGAAAAATACATCCATAGAGGAAATTCGACTTAGTACTTATACAAAATTATTAGGAATCATTCCCCGTGAAAGGAGGAAGCTTTCCCCACCAAAATCTCTTAATTAGTGGATTTGGTTCCCAATACTAGGAAACTTCATTAAATGAGAGGGAACACATTCCTAGATTTTCTCAATCATTGGAGCTTCAGAATATATGCAATTATTTCAAAATATCTTCTTGATTTATGATTTAATATTGATCCTCCTGTAGTAGGTAGCAAGCCCCTAAATTATCTCCTCCTCCAAATCTTCATAATTTGCCTAATATTCTCACAATATTCCACAAAATAAATAATATTAGGCACAAATATGCAATTATCCATAAACCTTCCTAACAAACATATTAAATTTAAAAATACATTATCTAATGCAAAAAGAGAGGTTTAAGGTTCTGAAGGATGGTTAGATGGGCCTTAATTTATGTCTAATTTAGAGGCCCATCATACCCCCTGCTAAAAGTGTTGCTCATCCTCTGAGAAACTAAGTGACCTCACTGTGTCTCATTCATGGACCTGGTGGCCTCTCTCTTGTGCATTCCTCAATCTTATCTCTTAAGAATTTTGGTTGTAATTTTTGCAAGGACAAGCACAAAAACAAAGTTGTTCTTTTCATGATTGTTTAACAGTCTTTCAAGAAAAAAAACATGAATTTCCTCTTTGCAAGTGAACTTTGTTGGCTTGTAGATCCATTTCATTCATATCCTCTCCCTTGAAACCTTCATTCCATTTTCACTCATTTCTTCTAAACTATTTGTGCATATAAAAATCATAGTGATTCTTGAGACCATTAGTCTGCCTTCTTCCCCTTATTCAAGATGGGTTATTGAATATTTTTCAGTTTGGCAAGGTCTTCCACATCCTTGCCCAAACTCCTGCTACCTTTTTCCACCATTTGGACACCTCTAAAACCTTCAAAACACCTTTAGATGAGAACTATGACATCTTGTAGTAACTACAAAAAACCCTGTAGAAATTCCTGTAGTAATTCCTATAGTAAACCTATTTTGAGCAGAAATGATTGTCTTAGCCTAGGGTATGCCCTCAAGTTGACTTCCATGCCTTTCTCCCCTTTCTATCACATCTTTTAGGCCTTGGACAAAAGCTAGAAAGAGATTAGAGACCTCTTGGAAAACCTCTTTTCATCACTGTTGTTTGAGTTCTATTTTGATGGTGAATGACTTCTTTCCTTTTGTTGCCATATTTTTCTCTTTTGTGGCCTAGATGATTGCCTAATGGCCTTGGAGTTCTCTGTTTTGATTAGGTCTCTCTAAAGTGCTACCATTTTGGGTTTTAGGACAATTTGTTCCTTTCTTCCTTCTTGTAGCACCATTTTGCCTTCCTGTAGCAGTCATTCCTTCTCTTTCAGGGTCTTCTAACTATATGGGAGTGATGTGAAATGATGTAGAGGATTTGGAGGATGATGCTAGGGCTCAGAGGGAGTAGTGTAGGTTTTTGAAAATGGAGAGGATATGCTCTGTGTGTTTTTTTCAAGAAATTTTCAGGGTGAGACAGAGTAGGGTTTGTTCTTGAAAAATATTATTTTTTTCTTATGAAATGGGATGGATGAATGATGGATAGATAGTGGATATGAAGTGGATGGAGGGTTTGGAGTGCTGTGGTGACTTGGCGTTTGCACAAATTTTCTTTTTAACTATTGTCCCCATCCCTCGAAATCATCACCCTTCCTAATTTGGTTTTTCCACATTGCATGAGTGAAGGAATTAGTTGTATTAACTAGCTGATGGTGGCCAATACTACTGACCAATCCTTAGCTTATAAAACCCCATCTCTCATGCATTGACAATAAATTTCTAGCTATAATATCCTCAAGAGAGGAGGTCAAGAATATTCCATACCTGTACCTATCTGATGGTTGTTGGAGATGCATGGATCTTGCTGCTGAGTTGATCATTGATCCATGGTCCTTTGGAGGTGATAATTTCCTTTGTTTGATTCTGCACAGGTTTTCATAGCTTGGTGATTCTAAACCTCTATCTTCCAGTTACTATGAGCAATTTACCTTAGTCAAATACGACCTTCTTGGAGTGCTAAGCTAGGCCATGGGTTATGTTCACCTCCCCTCGACTTTTCACAACTGTCATACCCTTTACTAGCACTTCATTTCATCTTCCCTACCTTCCTATAGCCTTTATCTAGTTTCCTATAGAAAACGAGGATATCATATACTAACTACAAGAAACCCTGTAGCATCTTGTTTAAACTCATATCTCCCAAATGGTATACTGGATTGACTTGAATATTTTTAAGAATGGTGCCATCATCCTTATGCACCTCCCCGTAAAAAAAAATTGGTCAGTGGATGCTCGAATCTCAAAAAAAATTAAATATAGTTGTAGATGATGGAGGTTGATTTCTCGAAAACTATGCACTAGAATTTTCTGAAATTTCTTGGTAATGTTACCATCTTCCATATTCATCTCCCCATGAAACATATTTTCAAATAGATGTGCGAATATCGAGAAAATTCAAAAATGGTTGTAGGTGATGGAGGTAAATTTCTCAAAACATGTGCACTGGAATATGTTGAAATTGCTTGGACATGTTACTATCATCCATATGCATCTCCCCCTAAAACAACTTGGAAAATGGATGCATGTCTCTCAAGATATGACAAAAATAATTTTCTTCTCTAATTGTTTTTGTTTCCTGTAGTAACTATAGGATCTTCCTACAGTATTTCAGGACAACAATGAAAATGAGTGGTAAAAGCTTGGGAATGATGAGTGAATGGTGGAAATAGACAAGGGTGATGGATTGGCATGGCCTTGGTCCTTCTGGAGCATCTGAGAAAAGGAGGAGAAAGTATAAGTTTGACTTCCTTTGACTATCAACTTTCTTTTGGTGGCTAACTTGTTTTTGTTGTTTGCAGAGATTGGAGAACACCTGCATTCATGAGAGAGAGATACATGGAGCAAAGATTTTATTTTTTCTTCTTTTTTTCATCTAGGCCTACTAGCCACCGCAATGATGTTATACACTAGTAGGTCTACTTAGGCACCTCAAAAGAGGTTTTCACCTAGGATTGTTTCTTTTTTCCCTTTTTTGTCAATCAATGAGCCAATCTCAGGTGCCTCAAACGAGATTTTCATCTGTGATTTTATTTTTTTCTCTTCTTTTTCATTTTTTTTTATTTTTTCTACCCTAATCTACTTGAAAAATAAAATCGCTTTCAAGTATAATAATACTTCCAATGGATCCATGTGCACATAAAGATGACAAATAAACTGATGTGTAGGCTTGAAATGAATTATTTGACATGAACCTGAATGTAAGATACCAAACGCTTTGACTGAGATGAGCTTAGGAATTGTTGAATAAGAGTATGTTGCTGCAACTTAATGCTTTTCTGGAACCATATTTCAATATAGTTGTGATGCCATTAGCCTAGTTGTTGTTCTGGATAATCTTGGATGTCTTCTTCTTACATGAAATTCATATCTTCTTCTTTTTGCTAATTATTCTCTTGAACACATAGATAATCTAGAGGTAAACATGAGGGCACTTTCCCAATCTTAGATTTGGTTTTTGCTCTTCATCAAGTGCAACCCATGATTCATCAGTCTTCTCATTTGAATTTTCTTTTTATGCCTGTTGTCCTTCAATGATATCAAGAGAATCTCTTTTTTTTTATACTCTTCTTGAGCTAAGATGAATACCATTTATATCAAGAGGAGATATTTGGAAATGTTGTACCTCAGCATTGTAAGTGGGTTGAGCTAATTCAATGTGTGGGTTTGGAAATGGTGGTACAAGTAGTTGAGTGGGAGTGGATATTTGAGATGGATGTGGTTGGGGTTGTGGTTTTGGTGGAGGTGAACGGTAGGGATAACATGGAGTTGGATATGGAGGATATTGAGTAAAATATTGAGGATATTGTGGATGGATCCCATAAGTTCCTCATCAACTTTGTTGCCAAGATTAGTTTTGGGGTTGAGATGACCACAGCTGCCAAGGAAAGGGTGTGTTCCAATTACTTTGAGATGGATGTGGATAGGCTTGAAATTATGACTTAGGTTCTTGCATCATATTAGGTTGAATAGGCTGCCATGTTCCTCTTGGAGCTACATAACATAGCTGCATTGGTAATTGACTTGCTCCATTGTTCTCTTGGTATACCTTCAACCTTGGTAATGATGGAAAATATTTGACATCATGTGATTCTGCATGGACAACACAAATATCAACATCGTATTTTTCTTTATCTTGCATTCTTAACATTTCTACTTGTTTTGTTAGATTGCTACTAATTTTTGTTTTAAAGTCATCAAACAAATTTCCAAGTTTAGCTTGACTTATCGATATTGAAGCTTATTTACTTACACTTTCCATTCCTCTTGATATGTGTTTGCATATTTCACAAATTTCTTCAAATGATAATTGGTATACATCACCTTTACTCATGAGATCAAGGATATCAATCCATTCATCCCTAATTGTTCTAATTAAAAGGGTTTTTAGTGTGTCGGATCTTAAATGATGTAGTTTTGCCCTATTAACATTATACATGAACCTCTCTATTAGATCCTCTAGACTCTCATCTTCTTTTTTATTCATTCTAAAGATTTGTTCTTTACGATCATGATCTTTATATTTTTCTAGAAATATATTTTGCACCTCACTCCATGATATTACCGAATTAGTCCCTAAACTCATAAACCATTTAAGAGATCTATCCTTCAATGTTGCCGTAAACAATATCAATTTTTGAGTGTCTAGTAAGTAACCATAAGATCTACAAATGATTTCAAATTCAAAGAGAAAGGTCTTTGGATCCTCTGACCTTAGACCATGAAATTTTGGAAGAAAAGATGGAGAGATGTTATTCATGTGCGCACTAACATCAGTATATTGAATGGGAAATTCAACAGGATGTTCTTCATTGTCATCATTTCCATCCATTTCATCTTCCTTCTCTGCCACCTCTTCTTCTACCTGCAAAAATGAATGGTGATGTGGCTCTTACTGCACCACGTGATCAAATGGGGGATGGGGGGGGTTGGTTTTGGAGAAGTATTTTTATTTTTTATTTTTTTTAATAAGAATTCTAATGCAATGCAATTTTTTGTTTTTGAAATGAAATATGCCTAATGCAATTTTTTTATGTAAAAAGTAAAAAAAAAATGAATCAACTAGGGGAAAATATAATGCATACTTTAACAACTCCCCGGAAACAACGCCAAAAAGAGATGAGCCTCAGTATTGCAACAAGAATGTTGCAACTCCCAAGGCTACCAACTTTAATTATCAACCCGGGGTTCGTACAAACTTAAGAGGTGTCAGCACGTAGCACACGATGTGTCCTTCTTTTGATGTCATGATGTAATGGACCGAATGTAATAAAATCAAATCTTAAACTAATTGCAAAAACTGAAATGCCCGAAATGGAAACCTTAACCTATTACAAGAAATAAAATACAAGGAAATAAACATATTTTAATTGCATAAAATAAATCTCATGAATTAAATTTCAATAATTACATTTCAAAGAGTTTAGGTCAATTAACAGAGTTCATTGGATGTGGCGATCATCATTGTATTATCCATTTCATAAATCTGTCCATTAGCCCATATCACTGAAATGTTTTGCATGGGTAAAGAGGAAAGTCGTAAGTGGTATTTAGTCTTACCTAATCATTTATTTAGAGCCTAGGGGTATTTATTCAACCATAAGGGACAATAACCAAGCTTCTTCAGTGAATCTGGGAAAGTATATACATGTTGGAAGGCTGCTACTGGAGATCCTATAGTTACTACAAGAAACTGCATATTTACTATAGGAAACCATAATTCTTTGAATGACCAAGAAAATCAAATCCAAATTGGATGGGTATTTTTTATTTATTTACTAGGATATCTTAAGTCTCCATTCCAAGTGGAATCACTTAAAAATAGTCTTTGTTAACCCATGCAAAACAATAGAAGAATATTACTAGTCTAAATATATAAATCCGAGAACTAGTGAGATAGTAAATCTATCAAATGCCTAACCTAATCAAGTGAAAATTAAATGGGGGATTTTTGTAATTAACTAGAATTTATTTTATCTAATACAAGTGGAATCAACTTGATTGAATATCATTAACACGCTCTAAAAAATAGCAGAAATTCACTATTATTTGCCACAAAGGACTTCCAGAAATCTAGATTTGAGAATAAGAAAACTAATCCAAGTAACCCAATGATTACTATGGCCTTCCAAATATGTTACAAGGATGAAATTATGCTTGTTATTCTACAAAATAACTTACTTCAACCATTTAACCCAATCCTACAACAAGAAATCATCAATACTAAATGCAGAAATAGGAAAAAACATGAACAAGAGATGCATGTGAATGAGAAGTGAAAAGAAGAAAAGTAAATGATACAAAATGTCTCTGAGGCTCCTGGGATGGCCAATCCCACGGAAACTCAAATTCCTATGAAGGATACAAATATTTAGAATTTGAACATGGCACCAACCTTCATTATTTCCATAAATACAATTACATCACTACAAGAAATGAAAGTGGGGCTGGAAAAATACGAGTTCTCTCCTTAAGAAGACTAAGAAAAATCCACCCCTAGAGGTAAATTCAACCTAGTGCTTATAAAAAATGTTTAGGAATCATTCCCCATGAAAGGAGGAATCTTTTCCCACCAAAATATCTTAATTAGTGGATATGGTTCCCAATACTAGGAATTTGCATTAAATGATAGGGAACACATTCCTAGATTTTCCCAGTCATTGGAGCTCCAAAATCCGTGCAATTGTTTCATAATATCTTCTTGATTTATTATTTAATATTTATCCTCCTATAGTAGGGAACAAGTCCCTAAATTATCACCCCCTCCAAATCTTCGTAATGCCCAATATTCTCACAATATTCCACAAAAATAAATAATATTAGGCACAAATATGCAATTATCCATAAACCTTCCTAATGAACATATTAAAGTTAAAATTACATTATATAATGCAAAAAGAGAGGTTTAATGTGTTGAAGAATGGTAAGATGGGCCTTAATTTATGTCTAATTTAGAGGCCCATTAGAACTGACACTCAAAAGAACGACACTCAACACTCAAAAAGAGAGATTTTAAGTTTAAAGTAAAAGGAATATTAAAAAATCCATTTCACACTTTATACATTCACTCATTATGAAATAATGTATATTCTTCATAACCATATCCTTGTTTGATGTAAATTATTTAGAGAAAGAAAAATGGAGTCCATTACTAAAAAGTGTAGTAATGAAAGATTTCCTAAAACATTTAGCAAAGTTTTTTTTACACTATTTAAACTCAAATGAATAATTGTGGGAAGGGGTGTTATTATATTTATTGATCCTAATCAAGATGAAAATTATGTTAGTACTTAATGTGTTAACCAGTTAGTGGTTCTTGAGTCCAATATAATTGAAACAATATACAAGAATGAAAACATATGGCATAAGCAATTTACAATTGAGTATTGGGGACTATACTTTATTCTCACAATTCACCATTAAATATTTATTTTTAAATGATATTGACATTATTATCGGTTCACTATGGATAGAATCAGTAGGGTCCTATATCTTAAATATGAAGAAGTTTGTGATGTTTCTGTATAAGAAGTTGATGATTCAAGAAAATCAAAATTAAATATCAAGGATGCAAAAATAATTTGACAAAGTTATCTCAGATAAAAACAAAGAAAATTATTGCTTAAAAGATCATGGTAAAAAATCACTTGCACAAGTCAATAATTTCAAGGCTATGAAGAAGTCATTAGAAAATAGAATAGAACAAATTATCCAAATAGAAGAATCTAAGTCTTTAAGTAATAATGTCCAAGTTGAGGAGAAGGGAACAAATATATATCCCATTAATTTTATGAGTCAAAAATATTTCTATCCAATTAAAGTAAATACATACTCATATATTGTAGTATGAATGATCGATATTTTATGATACCTACTAATAAAATCTAAGGAATTAATGATCATGCAACATTAATGCTTAAAAAAATGAAAATCTAAGAGCGGGTACATTAATCAATCATGGTATCAGCATCAATTAAAAATAAAATAATTAACATATCTTCCTAAGAATATTGATACCAACATTATCAGGTCTCATGATACAATTCAGCTTGGGAAACCTATAAGCACAATGTTTCATAGAGCACTAAATTAGGTTGATAAAATCATGTTACTGTTTGAAAATTCCACTTAGTGATTATAATTTTGTATCATCACCATGACAACATCAATATCATGCAAAGATATTACAAGTGGAAGTGTAGATATAAAAGCATTTTCATCCTTACACTTTGAAGACAAAGCATTTCTAAAGTGGAAGGTAATGTTATGAACATGAATATGGAGTAATACAAATAATAAATAATATAAATGATAATAATTAATAATTATGAAAGGGCATGTCTCAAAACGACATGACTCTGTACAAAACTTAATTCTTGCATTTATAAGGGGTTTATCATTGCATTCAATCATATCTCTTTTGTATTAAAAAAATTATATAAAAACATTATTTATCATATGATGGATATTTTTATATTTTAGATATTTTAAATATTGGTATGATAATGAACTTTGTTCATATCAATACCTAAATTTAGGGCCACTAAAGAAGTTATGTGAGTTACATATCAAGATCCTACCCTTGAATTTCTTATGTGACTCTTTTATTAGAGAGAAACAAATCTCTTGCATATTGGAGTGATTAGCACTACATGTACATCTAACAAGGCCTTAGTGGTCAAGTATAAATATAAAACCAAGCATCCAATGAAGCAACATTCTCACAATAATAAGAAAGCAAGGGTCTCAAACCTTTTCATATAAATTATATTCTCAATAAGAAAAAAGTAATAAGGATAATATAAATTGCAATTATCGTGGGAAGAATAGTCATCTAGAATCTATGTTTTTTTTAAATACGTAGGCCTTAGAAGCAACAATGAAGAAGCAAAACCTTAATATTCATTGTTCTTATTCCAACACTTCTCATGGACATGCAATTTAGGCCTCTAGTTTCTCCTTCACTACAACATTTACTTCTTCTTATGAGTGGCTATCGATTTTGAAGCTTCTTATCATATACATAAGGATGAAGCCATTTATTCTTCTCTTAATGATTGTAACACCAAACAAATATTTGTTAGTGATGATATATCTCTTAAAGTTGTAGGGTCTCAAACAATTAAATTATATAATGGTAATTTCTATTATGTATTATGTATTCCAAGTCTTTCATACATTCTCTTATCAATATATTAGATCACTCATTTAGGTGAAGGTAAAACAATAGAGTTTTCACCTCATCAAATTGCAAAAAAGGATTTGAAAGATCCTAAATATGTCCTTGCCACTAGAATTGTTAATTATATGGTTTAGTTGTATAAGTTTGATAACTTTTGGTCATCATATTTTCCCTCAATTTTTACTACTCATAGTGATGACTTAAGAAAACTTTGGCATGATTGATTTGGTCATTTAAACTATCACTCATTGCAACATGTAAGCAAAATACAGTGACTAGTCTTCCTCTCATTTATTGCAGACATTATTTTTATGCTTATTACATTCTAGACAAAAATCATCGAGATATTTTTTTTAAACATTCCTCTTGCATGCATAAACCACTTTGTGACTTGTTCATATTGATATTTTTGTTCCACATTCTTCTCCTTCTTTATTTGGGTACAATTACCTTAAATTTAATTGATGACTTCTCCAAATTCACTTGGGATTATTTCTTAAAACTTAGGAGTAAATTTTTTAACTTGTTCTTAGCCTATAAGGCCCTTATAGAATTCAACAACTTATTCCACTGCACATGGAATTCTATTTTAGCATATTTATCCATATGAAAACCAACAAAATTGTGTCTCTGAAAGAAACAATGGTATATTAAAAGAAATTTATAATTTTATGATTTAATATAAGGGATTAAGTTTTCATTTTTTAGAGGAAGAATAAATTGTGTAACTTACACAGTAAATCATGCTCTCACAAAATCTTTAAAAATATATAACATTAGGAGAAGCATGGACTAAAATTAAACTAGATGTAAGTCACTTCCATGAATTTGATAATGTAGCATGGGCTCACATTCTTGATGGGAATAGGAAATTGATGTGGGAGCATTCAGCCCAAAGGGAAATTATTGTAAATAATAGACATAAGGGGTCATGCATTTGTGGAATTAGTTTCCTAAATTACAAGTCACTTTAATATTTAGGCTTTTAATTAGATATTCTCAAAATAAATAAATAAAACTAGGAGAGCTTTTAGGCATAAAAGGAATGGATGTAGATCATTAAGTGATAAGGAAAAATTTTCTATTTTAGAACAGGGAAAAAGATGGAATAAAGCTGAGGAGATGCTTTTTGCATATGTATGCATTGCATGTAGAGTCTTAGAGCTTTTAGTTGAGTGATTCTAGATCATGCTAAGTTTTATAAATTATGTAGCCTCAAAGGCATTGAAAATCAGAGAGTGTGAGAGAGTGTGGTAGAGAATAGGTTGGGCAGCCAAGGTTGTAAGTCCTCTGGCAAATTGTAAGGGCCATGAACATTGAAGATCTGGCCACAAGGGAAGTTTGTAAGTATTTGTTATTTTTATGATAAGTGTGGGTTTGAGATATTGGTTGCTGAACTCTGAACTTGCTTGATTGAATTATGCGCATTTATATGGGAAGTGTTATGAATTAAAGACTTATATGAAATCTAATGATGATGGCCAATTCGTTTATTATGGACATTCTTATACAAACATATTGGAATGGCGCAATTGAATTTCCTTTGATATATTTGTATTAAACCTAGAGGGCGGACAGTGGATCCATAAGCGCTGTATATGCATGTTTAATGTTTGTTTTTGGTCAAGACTGAATTGTGGATGTCTGAAGGATCGGGGTGCTCTTATTTCATGGAAGAGTGCTTCAGGTGTGGCGCCAGTTGAACTCACAACGACTAGCGTGAAGGAGTACACAATTGTTTTATTTATAAACCTGAGTATATGATATATAAAACAGAGTATTAATTATTTTGGCAGCGTAACAATAACCATAAGGCATGTTTCGATTAATTGATATAAGCTCCGATTTCAGTGCACAACCAGAACACTCGGTGTAGTTACGCTTGAAGACAAGGAAGTTTATAGTGCGCAACATCACAGTTAAGGTGTAGCATGTTTAAATGAGGTAGTGTACAGCTGAGAGGAAGCTGTTGGAGAGAACCGAGATGCACGAAATTGAATTAAATCATCAGTTTGTTTCTTATTGATTCCTACCTGTGCACGTAGAGGGAGAGTGGCTATTTAGATTGGATTGTGTAGTTTCAGGCAAGGGAGGCAGTGTATAATTGAAGAACCAACAATTAACTACACATAAACCGTCGTGCCTTGTTCGTGGATCAGTCTTGTTTTATCTATATTTGTTGTGTGTTCAGGACTGTGTGCACTATCATTTACTGTGCCCGCCTGGATGTATTGTATAGCTGTGGTATCAATTGTTTGTGCGTAGGTTTTCAGCCGTATTTGTCAACTGTTGGGTAATTCCAATATTTGAAACGGATTGCAAGCGTGGGTGTGCGTTTGATTCAATATATATATAATTGTGTATTCAATTATCTTGACCATACATCTGTGACATAAGAGATTCAATGGTTGTACCGATATCCCAAATGAGTGGATCTACTCCTCCAGCGTTTTCATAGCCATACGATTATTACAGGATTATAAGGAGAAGAAGAGGTTAGATAAGGGCGCCTTTCGGCACAACTGCCTTTGGTGCGTTTCATGCAGTTGAAGACCCGTGTATTCCCTAGAAATTGAAGTAGTGGTATACGCTTGACCTGCGTATTCTTATTAATTGAATATGGAATTAAAAGATACGCTTTTGTATCAACATAGAATTGGCAGACAATGAATGGAGCATGACATGTGTGCGCAATTCATTGGAGGGCAGTGCGAGTTTAAAATTACTGCGCGCATATCCATAAATCACCAATCAGTTGGTAGAAGAGGAGTATTTTGAAACTCTTTCTAAATTGTTGGTTATTATTGGTAGTCGAGCATTGGATCCAGATCGAAAGAGGGGATGCACAATTAGGTTGAACTGAGTATGCGGGTTCGGCTCTTGTCAACTATAAGAGGCGTATTTAATTTTAAAAAGATGCATGTGAATTATTTGAATTAAATTAGCCATTGGGGTTATTTAACTAAGATGTATTTTGCAAGTGAAGAGATCCTGGGTATTGCAGGCTTGGCTTGCATCAGGTGATAAGTATTGCAGGCCAGCCCTGCATCAAGTGGTATCAGAGCAGGAATAGCTCTGTTTGAAGATTAATTTTTGTTGTTAAGTTAAATGCATGTGATTTTGGAACTCACGAATATTGTAGCAGAGAGTGTAGTGATAAAGGAGTCCAGCAAGGGATTATAAGTGAATGTGGCAGAACCTAAAGATTCAACAGAGGTTGAATAAAGTTGCAGATGAGAGAAGCCTACAGGAGCAGTAGAGGATGCTCGAAGGGTTCCAGCAGAGGACCAATGATTACCAAAAGACCAAATCCAGAGGGAAGGATTGGTGAGGTAAGTGGCAGCAAAAGAGGTTGTTGTGGTAGAGGATTCATGCAACTCATAGGTGAGGAACTTATGGCGAAGGATATGACTACTAAAAGTCATAAAGGAGAGAGCAGAGGTTCAGAAAGGGGCCATAGAAGAAAGAAGGAGAAATATGCCAAGGCGAATGGCATAAGACAGCAGTTGACTCAGGAAGAGTATGAGAAAGATAAAGCTGAGATAACAGTTCATCTTGAGCTATTAATGGAGTTGTTGCAGGAAAATGTGAAAGACCAGAGACATGGTTTTCTGATGAGTAAGAGAGTGAAGTGGCAGAGGCTACAGCAGAAAAGATATTTACAGATAAGCATGCAGTTAACAGGGGAGCTGAGAAAGCTGGAGCAGATGATAGATGTACAATTGAGACGGGAAAAACTTAGAACAGCTGAGTTGGAAGAGGAGGTTTCCATTGGTGAAATTAGAAAGGAAGCAGTCAAGACTGAAAAGTCTTGTGATTTAAAAACTAATGAGTTGTGCATGTTTGCAGGTACAGAACAGGGAGATGAACAAGCTGTAGAAATTGTTCAAGAAGAGTTGAATCTGAAGGTTGTTGATGCTGAGAAATAAGGACCAACTGATGATGAAGATGTGGAAAATCGTGTGAAGTTTCCAAGTTCTACTCCTAAGGAAGTTGTTGAATTGTATAGAAAACTAGATCTCGAGAGAAGAGATTTGGAAAGACAGAGGACTTATGTGCAGCTCGTGAATGCAAATCAGCATACTGATGTGCTGACAGAGAAACTTGAGGAGACATATGAACCAGAGGAAAAAGTTGCAGATGAAATTGCAGGTGATGAGCCAAAGCATGTTGCAGAGGGACAGGAAGTTTGGGAGGTAGCAACATCTATGGCGGCAACGGCGTAACATCCATAGTAACAGCTAGAGCAACATGTGGGGCGACAATTATGATGACGGCTGAGACAACATTGGTAGCAGCAAAATCTATGGGGGCACTGATGCCTTATATTTTTTATTCTAACAATTGTTTTGCGAGTACAGGTATAAATGAAGATGTTGGAAAGAATCTGCTAGACAAAGAAATTGAAATGATGAGGCAGATGATGATGAAGGAATCCCGGAAGAAACCAGCAGCAATGAAACAAAGGAGAAGTAGAAAAAGGAAGACAACAGAAGATTGCGAGAGTGCAACTAGTGGAACAAGGTAGCATAAAGTGGGGAGACCTGGAGAAGAACAACAGACAGAAGCAGCGGAAAATGGAAAGTTGCAACACAAGATATGGGATCCAAGCAAACATAGATCTAAACACATGATCAGGAGATCATGAATTTTTTCTACCTTGGGAGTCTGATGCGGGAGCATTCAGCCCAAAGGGAAATTATTGTAAATAATAGACATAAGGGGTCATGCATTTGTGGAATTAGTTTCCTAAATTACAAGTCACTTTAATATTTAGGCTTTTAATTAGATATTCTCAAAATAAATAAATAAATAAAACTAGGAGATCTTTTAGGCATAAAAGGAATGGATGTAGATCATTAAGTGATAAGGAAAACGTTTCTATTTTAGAACAGGTAAAAAGATGGAATAAAGTTGAGGCGATGCTTTTTGCATATGTATCCATTGCATGTAGAGTCTTAGAGCTTTTAGTTGAGTGATTCTAGATCATGCTAAGTTTTATAAATTATATAGCCTCAAAGGCATTGAAAATCAGAGAGTGTGAGAGAGTGTGGTAGAGAATAGGTTGGGCAGCCAAGGTTGTAAGTCCTCAGGCGAATTGTAAGGGCCATGAAAATTGAAGATCTGGCCACAAGGAAAGGTTGTAAGTATTTATGTGCATTTGTTAATGTAAAACAGTGTGTTTTCAGAGTTTTATACATGTTAAATTTTATGCTATGATTGGTTGAGTGTTTGTTTAAATAAAAAGGGCGCACAATTAAATAGTGGAATAAAGTTGGCAGAGTTGAAATTGCCGGATTAAAGATGACAATTGGGATTCTATGTTGAATTGAATTCTTATAAGCAGAGATAATGAAGATCCTGGGTACATTGCAGGCTAGGCTTGCATCAAAAATATTATAACTTAAAAGTGAAATGTATACTTTTGTTTGATATTCTGAAAAATGTAAAAGGTTATAGACTCCTTCAACCTCATTCCAATGAAATAATCATTAGAAAATATGTTAAATTTGATGAAAATTTCTTTGATTATGAACATAATTCAATGATTGCGCTCTCTTTGACCTATGAACCATCTTCAGTGGTTGTGCCACCTTCTATTCCTATTCCGGTTTTTTCTTCAAGTGATGGTAGTGAGGATGAAAATCTACCTCATCTCGCTCTCCTTCATCTAGATGATTCATTTGAACATTAACGTACACCAACACCATATATTTACAAATGGGTCCATTCCACATAAGAATAAGTTAGTTATTTTATCAATGATCATGTTGCTACTGCTACGCAGTGCTGAAATTCTAAGGTCAAAAAGGAGTATGGTCTATTGGTTGTGTCCGAAGAGAGCTCACAATGGTCACTTTTCTCTTTCTTCGTTCACCTCGCTCACCTCTAAACTCTTCCCATTCCCTAAATAAGCCTTCTAAAAACCCAACAAAATCCCTTTGGGCCCTAGCTCCAAGCGCAAAACCCCAAACCCACCATAAAACCTTACCCATAACCCTCACGTGCTCATAAAACCCTCCTTGCTTCCCCGCTGTTGATCATCCCACGCTGATCCAACAACTCCCATTGCACCTGATAAAGGCAACCCACTCGACCATTTTCCACCATCAGCTGCATCTCCTCCCGACCTGACAGTCTTCACATTCATCGCGCCATCAACTTGATCAAGAAATAGCGCACAATGAGATCAATTTTTCTCTCTCATCCGTAGCTATGTGTCGATCATTGAATGGAATCGCTCGGCCCCAAGCTTTTACCACTTAACACCCGAAAGTGGTGCGATGAAAACCATTACCGCCTAACTAAACCATCCTTACCTGTTAATGCCCTTGCAACTCCATCACCTGATGATTGTCCGATCAGCCCACTGAAGATCCAACGGCTTGAACACACCCTGCTCCCACCTTGGCTGATAGCCTCCGCTAAACCATCTCTACCATTCATTTCCCCGATCTGACGGTCATTCTTCTCTCTCACCCAAATCATCCACCTACCCATGCATTCCACGTCCTCTGACCATTTTATTGCCCAAAGAAGGAGATGACCAGCTCTGCCATCATCAGTCATAGTCAGACCCCCAACAAATATATTTAATAGAAAGCATGGCCAAAGGGAGAAAAGGACATACCACAACTCTGTAATTGAATTTATCAGTCATGGACTCTACTGGTACAATCACTCCACCCACCTAAAGGACAGCACAGCGCCTGAACAGATCAGATTCGCATAGTGAAGCAAGCAACCTCGTTCAGAGACTCCATCAAGTAGTTAAATGTAGTTGGTGGTGTTGATGCCTCAAAAATCGTTGCAACAACATTGGGGAAAACCACCCGGTCCGGACCTTAATGCAACTCCTTTTCTGTTTGGTGTGGTGGCTTCGGCTGGAAACAATGGGACCAGTTTCCCAATGATGAATAAAAAGGGGATGGATAAATGAGTGGTTTTCTAATAAAATGATAATGGATGAATGATTTAATCTAAAAGTAAAAATATGAATAACTATCCTATCTCGGGAAATTTCTGTTTTTAGTGTAACGTTTGATAATCTTTATCCACAAACAAGCATATAGATGACTCTATTTGGTAAACAAAGACATTCATTCATATAATAGTTACTTTGTTCAAATAGTTGAATAAAGTAATCAATAAAAAATTATTACACTTATCCTTTATATATCATTGATACATATATGACTAAAAGAATAAAATTCCTTAAACATCCAATAGTGAAAAATACAAGGAGTGTTGTTGAAAACACATACATATATCCAATGATAGCAAGAGTAATCAAATGACGATTCACATAAAAGAATGAAACAAGATCATAGATAATAGTACCATATGTGTTGTAAATCATTCCCGATATCAATCACATTCGAATTCCTTTTTCCAACTTAGAGATACTTTCACATCAAGGCAATAGTGCACATCCCATAAAAGCTTTCTTCGTTAGAATTTGGAATACTGGCCCAGTCTTTATAAAAAATATACCATAAGCACAATAGTGCAACTTCTAGGTTTGAGTCTTATAAAAAAACTGAGGACCCTTTCTAAATGCATGAAAGGGTCTATAAATACTAATTAAACTAACTAACTACAAAAATAAAATGCTATTTAATTGGTACAACTAAATCTTGAATATCTTCTCCACAACAGGTTTGTTGGTAGTCGACAACATGATTCATCGTTTCGGCTATTCTCCCTTTGATTTGAGTTGGCATATTTCAAGCATCGGTTCCAATTCTAGAGGGCGGCTGAGATGAGAATAGAGTTGAGTTGAGTATGTGGTATCATGTATTTCAGAAATGATACAACCGATCTCATCGGTTAAACGCTTGAGGGCGACCCTTTGACTATATGGTTTTACTAAGAAAAACCAATAGGTATCCCAAGTTAAACTTTGGATGCCAGCGATTAATCTTCCATTCTTTTCCAACTCTTGATTGCATGCTTGCTCCAATGTCTTAGTTGACAGCAATTTACCTGGGGTACATTGTGAAATCATGTTAGATAGATAATGAGTGTTATTGATTAACTCAATTAAGTTACTTGTAGATAATCTACATCTGGAAACCTCTCTCTTTGCTTTCATCAGCTGTGACTGCCATTCTAAGAACAGGATCTCCTTGTGTGATTCTAGGATTTTGGGTAGATTTGTTTCCTGCCCCTCATTTGTGTCTTGCCAAGCAAGAAAATTTGTCAGAGTCTCGTCGGCCTGTTCCAAATCCTGCCTAGCATCAACTGATTTGTCAACTATTGATGCTGTTATATTACAAAGGGGCTCAACCAAAGAAATGTTATGACATAACAGTCTTAACTGTATCACCAATGCCTTGTTAATTTGTAGCGCTTCGAATCTGAAATCGGTAGGTTGTGGAAGACTCTTGAACTTCTCTACTTGAAGTGACAGCTGAGTGATTTGCTCATCTTTCATTTTCATCATTAGTTCGTTCATCGTCTTTAACCTAGCCAATGCTTCTAATAATTCTTTCTGCTTTTGTATTGCGCTTGAGTCTATTCTCTATTTCTCTTCAAGCAATTGCTTATTCAATTGATTGTTTAATTGCTGCTGTGTTGATAATTGTTGTTCCAACTGTTCAATTTTCTGTTGTGCTTCGGACACCTGTGTTTGCAACAAAACAATTGCTTGGTCCTTTTCTTTAAGAAGATTACTCACTTCCGATGCCTTGTCTATAGTGGCTGCCAAATAAGCTCTGGAATACTGAGAAAGCTTCGTTAGGTCATCAGAATGGTCCAACTCTTCTTTCCACACTACATTAGTTGTCTCTGTTTGCTCTGGAAACAGGGAAGGTTGATCAAGTCTTCTCCTTTTCCGTTGTCTTTTCACTACAGCCCTATGTTTTGGACTGTAAAAGACATCTAATGGAGGTATGTCCTCCACCTGCAAAATAATTTGATCAGAGGGATCTTTTGGAATTATCTCTAAATCCGTGCTACGGAGTAGGCCGTTGGTTCCTTCATTCGGAACCTTTGTTGATGTTGTATCTTGTCCATTTGTTACTTTGGGTGTATTGGCACCTTTTGGACCTTCCAGATTGCTTATAATGGAGTCAAATTGCTACCATTCTTGGAGTAGTTTAGGATCAATCTGGGTATCCACATTGATATTTTCACTACCCTTATCTTGCTCCTTTTTCTGCTCTTCCTCGTGCTCTTTCTCCTGCTCTTTTTCCTGTTCTTTCTCCTGAACTTTCTCTTGCTCTTTCTCCTGCTCTTTCTCTTTTTCTTTCTCGAGAATCTTTGATACAGCAGGAGGTTTGTCAATAAGTTGTTGTTCAGGCTCGCTTGATTGTGTTGTCAGGGCAGTAGCTAATAAGTACAGAGGTAGAGTTTACAACCTCTATCTCTGAGCTTATTGAATTCTACTAGCCTTTCATCGTTATATCTCATTTTGGCCAGCGCTTGTACCTAGAATAATGACTCTGCCGAAGAAAACAAGTCATCAAAATCATCTTCCTTATGATCAAACCTTGTAAGTTTGGCCTGTTCAAGCACATTATAGACAACTTTCCTTGGATCAAATCGCCTATTAGGAATGGTTGCAAGGTTGAGCATGTTTATTTTCTCTGCTTCCTTCTCCGCATGCTTGTAGTCGTGCAAATTATAAACACTACATCTCAAAGGAAAAGTAGGCCAAGCCTGCTTTTTTAAAATCCTAAGAGTCTTGGATGTTCCTACGGTCATAATTTGATAGGCTAATTCTCGGGCTAACAGCTTGTCAGGTATGTACAAAGGAAGGAGATGAGGTCTTGCAAGGCCACCAAAAAACCTTATGTATGTGAACTTATCCTCCCCAAACCAGTTTCCTAGATCGGTTAGGTCAATCTCTACTTGTCAAGAAATCTTTGGGGCAGGCTTATCAAAAATGGCACGGTAAATAGGCAACATAAAACCATTACAGATTTGGTACAGGTGGTCCTTATAGTGCGCTTTCCACAGCTTTTGGTGATAAATGTGAATTGGCATGGGGTCTTGCGGAGTCCATCTCCACCCCAGTACAATAAATTCAGAGTTGAAACAAAGAGTATCTAAAATATAAGCACTAAAATAAAACGGAGGAATAGACCTATCGGTCACGCGAGTTTTATTTCTAAACTCAAGAACTGCAGTGGCCAATTTATCTGACAATATATTCCCCCAATACATTATCTCACTGTTAACTACCACTTCCATTAAAGAAACCATTTCAATAGTGAATTTTGCATAATCATGTAATCCCCAAATTCTACACATAATTTCCCCGACATAACAGTAAGGAGAACATAATGAATCTACAGAGTACTTACCTGAAGATTCATGTTTGTGCCTTGTGGGGTTCTATCTCCATTCCCGAATTGGGGCCGATTTAGTTTCATTCTCACTTGTGAGCTTCTCAAGAAATGCTTTATTGTATTTCTTTTGAGGTTCAGGAAAGTGATACATTTTCCTTAAATCATCAGGTTGGAATGAGCCGAAGACTCTTCCGTCGATTGTGCAAAATGTTCTGTATATGGAAGAATTTTTTCACGAGCTGTTATTCGGTATAGATATGAGTGAGCTAAATCCTTCAGGGAAGCCTCTGATTTTCTAGTTGAATCTGCAGTAGCTTGCACTGATACTGTTTTAGGCTATTCTGCTTCAATTAGATTGTATATGCTTTGCCAACTTATGTTTCCAAGGCCAAGACACGTAGTGTCTGAAATCAATCCCTTCTTGCTTGGTCCTGGATCAATGGTAGATTGCCCTGCTACTGCGAGAGTTGATGCTGCCGCAAATCTCTTGGATTTCTTTCCCATTTGGCTTGAACTTGTTGTTTCGGCAGAGCTCTGCGCAAGGAATAAAATGAACGTAATACAGAGAATAGGTGGTGTGAGCCAATATGAAAGAGTTATATCAATTAATGAGTAATGAAAGATTAAAATAACATTGCCGCAGATACAATCTCAAGGGAGATCTCGGCATAACTGCTTCATTAATTGGCCGCTTAACTTGTCAATCATTTTAAATACCCATCATATCGTTTATATGCCGAATGATTCATTCAAGCGTGGCTTGAGTTTTTTGGCAGATAATCACAAGTAAATCGCTATCGGGAACGGGAAGGCTTTTAATAATAATCTAAAATAATGCATGCAAGCCTTTTCAATCTATTTTGAAACTCGCACCTTGCTTTATCGGATCGCAATCAAAGATGTGCTCGAGTCGTAATATTTATGTTATTGCAAAATCCCTGATCCTCGATGGCGATACACCTTATCGCATCGAGAGATTTTAAAGGTGTCTTAACATGTGGTGCGTTACATCCCCCGACTTCCGATAGCGATATCGTATCGGAGAAATAGTGGGAGGGCCTTTTGTTATATTTGCTTGCCTTTCCCGATAACCGATAGTTATTCACTTTTCGGATTGGGGTAAATCAATGGGTCTTTGCATTATGTTTTCCTTGTTGTTGCGATATGCGATCTTGTGATCGCTTTATCACAATAATAAAGAATTATATATTTATTTCATATGACCGATTCATATTTGTTCAAAAGGTTTATAATATATCGTTTCCTTTGGACCTTTTGATGAAGGATGAGTTGATACCAATTTTATTCACACATCTATGTTTAAAAGGGACCCATTTCATATTATAGTTTAAAAAGAAAAATTTTATGAAATGGGGGGTTGTTGTACATCACAACAGGTGGTCAAATATGACCCCTCCATACCTAAATGGTTGAGTGCCATAGTAATGTAAGCTTATAAATACCCAGAAGCAAGATTTAATCAAGGTTGGCATTTGATGTAAGGTTCAACTTCTGGAGACTATAGACATTTTGTCACTTGCAGCGTCTCATCTTCATTTTCAGCTAATACAGGCTTCTTTTGCTATTAACTGCTCACTGTCCACTTTCTTCTTGTTCTAAGATTGTGCCTGATATGTTGTGTTCTTGAGCTCTTGGTGTTTAACACTAGATAATTGTCATCTTATCTCTGTGTTAAAGTATTGATTGCATCATTGAATAGGTTATTCAAGTTACTTTCTATCGAATGCGGGAGAGTTGTCATCCTGTCTTTGCATTAATAGATTAGATTTACAGGTTTCTTTACTAGTTGCAGCTGGCCATCACATGGTCTTGTGCATCTGCTAGTTTGGTTAGTATTCCCCATATTCACCTTATATCTAAACTGTGAGCATTGGTGGTCTAAAGCCTTGTAGTCTGAGGGTGTTCATGCATGTATAGAGTGAAACAAAGTGGAAGTGGTTATCTGGCTTGAACCAAACCATCATTCCTTCCATTAAACCTGCAACAATAGTTGAATTTATATGTTACCAGGCATCTCTAAGCTACAACCTAGGAGAATTTCTTGGAATCCTAACATAATTGGCATCATTGCTAGGGAGAGGAGATTGAATCTCAGCTTCCGTGGGAGAATGACACAGATCCAGCTTTGATGATAGACAAAGTCTGGACACATTTTTGGTTGTAATCATCTATTTGGTGACTCTACTGGAGGTCGAACCTCTTAGCGACTCCACATTACAGTTCTGGCTCAGTTTGTGAGACATACTCGGAGAAATACTTAGAAATCATCAAGTGACCTAGTGCCTGACCCTGAGAAGATTGTCAAGCAAAGCAAGATCTCATGAAAAGGAGCATCAGGATCAGGTAAGCCTAAACAACCTTATGTATCTTTGCAAGAAAGGCTTGTAACTGATCATTCACACGTTGAAAATATAGAGCCTAGCATTATCAGTGAAGAAATACTCTCATAGATTCATAAAGCTCCTTGTTCAATAAGTTCCCCTTTGGATCTCAGTCCAAAGAAAACCTCCCTTCCAGTCCATCATATTCCTTTAGCCCTGCCAGTCATTTCTCAACTCCCTACCTTTCAAACTGCCAGTATCCTCCCCTCTACCCCAGTCATGGCAGGCCCACAAGCACCTACCAAAATGGAAAGAATCATAGCTGCTAGGTATGGACCCCTGGTCCTGCCTATTCCTTTGAATGCCATGCTAGCAGGAGAATATCATAAATACATGCCCAAGTTCATTGGTACAAAGGGAGTAACAACTGAAGAACACCTTGAGTCTTTTTATAGCTATGTTGATAACCTAGATACCATTGAAGATCATGTGTGGATGAGAGTATTTGTCCAAATCCTAGATGGAAAGGCTAGAAAATGGTTCAGAGAATTAACCCCAAGATACCAGCTAAAGTGAAACCTACCCCTACCTCTGCTAAGCTCACCTATGCCAATGCCTTCAATGCTTATTTCTATTTACTATTGAGGGAGAGAAGATGTGCTTCTTTGGCTGATATGCAAGATGCAACCCTGGAAGTAGAATCAAACATCATGGCTGTAGAAAAGCTCAAAGGTAATGCTGATAGAAGAAGGCAAAGGGGTGAGCCCTTATCATCTTCAGATCCCAAAATCAATAAAATGTCCAAGATGATAGAGTCATTAGCCTCTAAAATCTCCAAGCTGAAGGGTGAGCAACATTCAGGGGAAGCAAGGGTCCCTAATACCTTTTCTCTTCCAAATCCAAATCCATATAGAAGAGCAAATGAGCAGTTGTAGATTTTACAAAGAAACAAAGATTCCAATGAAGACCAAAGGGTGAAGACCCCATTTCAAAATACAGTCATCGAAGAAGAGCAGTTTGAAGAAGATGATGAGATCCATGGTATGGAAGATAAGGGCAGTGCCCATTTTTTAATCAAAGCTACCTATGAGAAGTCATTATTCAATGTTTAGATCAGCCAAGAATGGGATGGTGAAGCTATTCTACAAACTGTCGATCAGCACCATTATGATCTGAAATCTATAATGAATAATGTCAAAGAAGATCCTGCTCATAAAGTTTTTGTCCCTGCAGAAAAACATGCTAATAGGAAGAAGCAGCCAGCAGTTGATCCTATCATCCTCAAAGCTCTAGCCATAGAGGTAAGAGGCCTTGACAGGTCCCTTTCTTCTTTCAGTTTTCAATCTGAAATTCAGAAGCCAATAATACCTATGCCTCTTATTGAACCAATGAAGAATGAGTCCCTCAAGAAATCTATCCTTTAAAATATTGAGCCTAAAGCCATCCAAGCTTCCATTGACTATGTGGATTTGCAAAATGACCAACCAGTTGTTATTCTCAGCCTAGCGATCAAAAAATGTGAAGTCAGCCCCCCATCGTCTTATGTTTCTCTGTTTGTTCAAGATAAAATCCCTCATAATTTCCCCCTAGGCATTGGAGCTAGCCATAATTCAATGCCCAAGGCTGACATGGATAATCTCAGTCTTGATATTACGAAGCCTACCCAGTTGCCTCCACACAGCCTGAAAAGGCAGTTTACCAAATCACAGAGGAAGAAGGCCCATAGATTTGGGACACCTTCTTTGATTGGGATTGTTCTAAGAAAGCTATAGGAGCAAGTGAAGTCTTTGTGTCCCCCACACAAGAATACATTGATTAGCCATTTATATTAATTGTTCAAGCCACAAATGACACAACCGAGTATACAACAACCCTTATTATTCAGCAGGTGTACAAAATCTTCCATGAGAAACATCCAACAATGAGAGCATACAAAGAGGAGGTGAAATATAAACCATCTCTACCTGATAAGGTCAAATTCCCTAAACTTTTTGAGGTAGGTGATCAAATCAACAAGCTTTTGCAAGTATTTGATGAATTCGCTGACATGCACATTGACGAAGAGAAAGAAACCTTTCATAGAAAGGTAAAAAGGGTCAATTCTCAGTATGGTGACTATTTTCTCCAATAGGATGCACTGAAGGAAAGGCAGGGAGATCCTGGTAAATTCTATGCTCTATAGACAGGATCATTTGTCATCGCTCAGGTCTAGGGGAACAATACTTTCATGCTACAAAGTTTGGAAGGAGAAACAATTTTGATAGCCCAATCAATGGGCAAGTTTTTGAAAGTTTATTGTGTTTAAGGATTTTTAGGCCTCAACATTGTAAATATGTCCTTTTTACAAGTTTTAGTGTAGGCTTAATTAGACTCCATGCCCAATGGAACACTAGGAATTATTGATGATCTTGCTTTTTTATGTAAGGCAGTTGTCTGTGGTTCTTGAAACCTCACAGGGAGGCTTTCATCCCCAGAAGGAGCCAGTGTTAGCTCTGCTATGCAGCGCTGATGTTCTAAGGTCATAAAGGAGCATGGTCTATTGGTTGTGTCTAAAGAGAGCTAGCAATGGTCACTTTTCTCTTTCTTCCTTCACCTTGCTCACCTCTAAACCCTTCCCATTCCCTGAATAAGCTTTCTAAAAACCTAACAAAGTCCCTTTGGGCCCCAGCTCCAAGCGCAAAACCCCAAACCCACCATAAAACCTTACCCATACACCCTCACGTGCTCATAAACCCCTCCTCGCTTCCCCGCCATTGATCACCCCCCACTAATCCAATGGATCTCGTCACACCTGATAAAGGCAACCTACTCGACCATTTTCCATTGTCAGATGCATCTCCGCCTAATCTGGCGGTCTTCACATTCATCGTGCCATCAACTTGATCAAGCGACAGTGTGCGATAAGAGCAGTTCTTCTCTCTCACCTACTACTACGTGTCGACCATTAAATGGAATCGCTCGGCCCCTGGGTTTTACCACTTAACGCCTAAAAGCGGTGCGATGAAAACATTAACACCTGACTAAACCATCCTCACCCGTTAATGCCCGTGCAACTCCGTCACCTACTGTCCAATCAACCCACTGAAGATCCAATGGCCCGAACACACCCCGCTCCCACCTCAGCCGATAGCCTCCATCGAACCATCTCCGCCATTCATTTCTCCTATCTGACGGTCATTCTTCTCACTCACCCAAATCGTCCACCTACCCATGCATTCCATGTCCTCTGACAATTTTGTTGCCCGAAGAAGGAGATGACCAGCTCTGCCATCATCAGTCACAGTCAGACCCCCAACAACCACATTTAACAGAAAGCATGGCCATAGGGAGAAAAGGACATAGCACGAACCTGTAACTAAATTTATCAGTCATGGACTCCATTGATACAAGCACTCCACCCACCTAAAGGATAGCACAACATCTGAACAGATCGGATTCACACAGTGAAGCAAGCAACCTCATTGAGAGACTCCATCAGGTAGTTAAATGCAGTTGGTGGTCAATTATGATCCCTCCATACCTAAATGGTCAAGTGCCATAGTAATGTAAGCTTATAAATACCCAAAAGCAAGATGTAATCAAGGTTGGCATTTGATGCAAGTTTCAACTTCTGGAGACTGTAGACATTTTTTCACTTGCAGTGTCTCATCTTCATTCTCAGCTAATACATGCTTCTTTTGTTGTTAACTGCTCACTGTCCACTTTCTTCTTGTTCTAAGCTTGTGCCTGATATGTTATGTTCTTGAGATCTTGGTGTTTAACACTAGATAATTGTCATCTTATCTCTGTGTTAAGGTATTGATTGCATCATTGAATAGGCTAATCAGGTTTCTTTCTATCTAATGCAGAGGAGATGTCATCATGTAATAGATTAGATTTATAGGTTTCTTTACTAGTTGCAGCTGGCCATCACATGGTCTTGTGCATCTACTAGTGTGGTTAGTATTCCCCATATTCACCTTATATCTAAATTGTGAGCATTAGTGGTCTAAAGCCTTGTAGTCTGAGGGTGTTCATGCATGTCTAGAGTGAAATAAAGTGGAAGTGGTTATTTGGCTTGAACCAAACCATCATTGCTTCCATTAAACCTGCAACAATAGTTGAATTTATATGTTACCAGGCATCTCCAAGCTAAAACCTAGGAGAGTTTCTTGGAATCCTAACAGATCCTATAGATAAACATTGTAATCATTCATAGTTCCAATGAGCCTCCTATCTTTTTGCTTCAATTTTACAGACTTGCGATCTAGAAACATTTTCAAAAGATCTAGGAAATCTAGATTGGGAAACAATAGTGAATGAAGAATATCATTCCTTTGTGGAAAACTATAATTGTGAACCTATCCCTATTTCAAAAGGAATAAAACTTATCATAAGTAAATGTGTGTATATAATTAAGTATTCATCAAATGGAAGCATTGAAATATATAATGCTCAGTTAGTTGTTAAAGGATTTTCTCAAGTTGAAGGAATTGAATACAATGAAACCTTTTCCTCTATCTCCAAAATGAATTCCATCCATATTCTTCTATCTCTTACTACATGTTGACGCGGATATTTTCATTCCTATTCAACAAGGAAGAAGTTACCCAAACCAAGGATCTTCACATAGCCTAAGTTGTTTGGAGTAGTCATCCTTGACAGGTTTATAGGCTCCGTTAGCCTTTCACCTTTCCTCTCACGAAAGGAAAAGACAAGGGAAATGAAATAACTATTCTAAATTCATGAAATGATATGTATATATATACAACAAGGAAGCAACTATTGTTTAATCTATGAAAATGTACATATACAAAAGAATGGTGATGGCCAGAAACTTACGTTGCTAGAATTAATGGAAAATAATGAATTAGCTCCTTGAAAGGAGGCTTTGTTTGTTTATCAATTGACTCTATTAGGTGATTAAAATTTAAACAAAAAAATATTCTAAACTAAAACTATTCTAAACATAATCCAATAGCCTTAAAAAAACAGCTAACAAATCACAAGAAAACAAAAATGAAACACCTATCTTGTGGGAGTAAAATGATATAGATTGGTTTAGATTATGTGCATGCATGTGAATCATAAAAATATACAATTAATCTTATATTAAAACCATTTAATCTTCTGCATATGAATCAGATGCAAATCTTGATCATTGCAAAACACTTTTAAATCTGAATAAGCTAAATTGCTTCATAGTAAATAGATCAGATCATAAAATAATGACAATCTTCATAAATCAATTCCACAAAGATTCTCATTATTAAATTTTAAAAAAATATTAAAGCAAAGATACAAACTTCCATAAAACTTATAAGAAAACCATTGTGAGCAAATTTGAAAATTACTTTTATTCTTTGCACCAAAAATAAATAAATAAAATAATTAAAAATCATACAAAGTTGAAGTCAGACCTCAAAGTTCACTCATCACAAATTCCTTACAAATATTGATCTATCAACTGTTGGTGGAGCCTCTATTCCCATTACTCTAGAAAAATTAATTTTACAAAGAAAATAAGAAAGTAGAGAGGATGTAAATCACTCTCCACTTTTTTTGAGGACTCTCCCCATTCCTTTTGGTTTATGTCTTATGGTCCTTTTATAATCATCAAAAAATTTGTCTTCATTTCTTTGACTTTGTTTTTCCTCCATCTCTTTAGGATCCCAAATCTTCTATTTTTTCCCAATCATCTAAACCATCAAAGAAGAAATCATTTAGAAGATTTGTTAGACCCAAAAATCAAACTAAAATCAAATCTTAAAACTATTGTAAATCTAACTTAAAACTTAAAGTAAAATAATAAATCACATAATTAAAACCAAAATATAATCCTAAAATCAAAATAAATCTAATCTAATCTAAAATGAAATAGAAAAACTAAATAATAAATTATAACTAAAATATAACTATATTAAAACAAAACAATTAAATGTGTTTGTTTATAAAACCTAAAACATAACATATGTTAAATTAAGCAAAAACAAAAATAAAAAAATTATAAAAAAAAAATAAAAAATTAAAATACAAAAATACAAAATACAAAAAAAAAAAAAACTTTGAAATAAAAATTTATTTAAAAAAAAAAAAAAAAAAACAATCGATTTTTTTTCTCCTATGCATAGCTGAGCACAACTAGCAAAATGGGCTCTATAAGAACCGAGCAAATCTCCCAAATTATGCACCATCTCGTGAAAATTTATGTTATTTGGCTGATTGGGCCCGTTCTAAGAAAAACCCATGTTCCAGATTCTCCATAACCATTCTAGTTTAAATGTAATTTGAGTTGGAAAATTGCCTCTTGTGAAGTGACACATTTTTCAACTCATTGTGGCCAAAACTACCACCTACAACAAAAAGGTCTAATATTAGTTAATCAAAACCAATATTTTAACGTTAAAATCCTTTTGCAATCATCAACAAATATCAAAGTAGAAAAAGGGATTATCACTCTCGTTTTGGTGTTTGTAGGCTCAATGACAGTGTTATGGGGAAAAATGAATTTTATTGGGATCATAATGCCCAAAATGCCCAAATATGGCCTTAAGATAATCTAAAATCTCCAATAAACCATTTGTGCACTCTTCAAATATAAACTACAGTTGCATGACTAGCAAATCAGATCAAAGGAAATGGTGTTTTTCTTCCTGGATGTCATTACATAAATTAGCTACCAAAGAACCATGATTTTCTCCCAAATGACGCACTAATCAGCAAAAATCTCATGAGTAAAACTAATTGTGGTCCCTCTAAATAAAACTTGTGTCTCGTGTTGACACATAATCTGAAAGTATTATTGCAAATATTGTAAATATTGTCAGTTATGTATTTGAGAAAACCAATAGACCTTGGAATTAGAATCCCAAGGCTCTCTCCACTCATCTATAAATTCACAATATGGCTAATGCAATAGAAAAGTTAATTTGGAGTTACCCTCCTAGCCTACCACTGTATTAGAACCATCTCCCAAAATAGTATTTTGTGTTGTAACTCATGTCAGTGTTCTAACACATTTTGTCCAATTTTAGCTTTTCTTTGTTTTGTAACTCCTATCTCGTTCCTGTTTTTCTCTGTCAGGTCAAAAGTAATATGTGCATGTCAGATTTGAATGTTTATTATATATTCAAAACCATATATGTTGGCATATGTTGGCTAATCTTTTGAAAATATTTTTAATCAGAGATTATTAAGGATTTATTTTGTTCAAGGCTAGCCCGAAAGTATTGTAGAAATGCATTATCTTATTTCCATAGTTGTCATAGTCCTCACTAGAAAAGAGAACTACCATGAGTGGTCCTAGAAGATAAAACACACCCTTATTTTCAATTAGTTGTGGAAAGGGGTTTGTGAAGGAGAAGGAGACAATTCATCGGAAAAGCCTCCTTCAGATAAGGAACTTTCCATTTAGGGATAAGGAACTTTCCATTTAGGAAAACAAAAACAGTAAGACCTATTCCTTGATTGTAGTGTCAGTTAATGAAGAGGTGAGTAAACATATTTCTTCATTTTCAAATGACTTTGGAGCATTAAAGAAGTTCAAGGAATTGTATGAATCACACTCTAAACTTGAAGTTGTTCAATTAATGATAAATTTGTTCAACCTTGAGTTGAAAATTGATGACCCTCTTGCCTTAACATCATAAGTAAGATCATTATGCATGACATAAAAACCACTAGTGTTGAAATAAACATTCCTCTCATAGATTATGTCAAGGCACTATATCCCACCTATTCACATTATCTTGATTCATTGAAAGCAAGTTGCAACCTTAAGGATATTACCTTTGACTCCCTTGAAAATAAGTTTGCTAAAAGAGAGAAGGATTCTGGGAAGAAGACATCTCCTTAGTCTACTGAAGATGTTGGTTGCCTTGCACATAAGGATGAGAAGCATGCACAAGATTGTTCTATAGAAAGAAGTGGCCAAAGAGGAAGAGGAAGGAATAATTTTAGAGGTTAGGGGGGTAGACATTTCCAAGGAGAAAGGTTTTATCTACATTTCATACGATGTAATAGATATGGACATGATGCACCCACATCTAAGCTTCCTTGGGACATAATTGAGAAGGAAAGAAATGAAGGAAAAGGTAAAACATTTGATAAAGGGAAAGGTAAAGCATACAAGTCTTCTCATTATGTTGTGGCACATTGCAACATTGGAGTAACTAAAGATGTATTCAATGCTTCACTTGCTTCATGAAAAGATGATTGGTTGCTTTTTCAGGAGAAACTTTCCACATGACATTATGGAGTAATTTCTTTGAAGAATTCACTAATAATGTTGATGGAGCAGTATACTCTGCAGACAATTCAAAACTCAAGCCATGAGGGCTTGGCACCATCAAGCTCAAACTGCGTGGTCTTTCAGAATTTCTTCTACATGATGTTTTATACCCCATGGAGTTGAGGAGAAACTTCTTGTCTTTGGTCCACATCTTCCAGCAAGGACACTCCATTCATATATTTCATGGAAAAGTTGAGGTCAAAAAAGCATCAGATCACTCACCTGTCATGGCTGGGATAAAAGAAGAAATACTTCTAAAGATGCAAGGAACCTTTGCTCATGTACAAAACTTTTCATACAATTCTCATTATGACGAAAGTACATTTCCATCAAGTCTTTTATGGCATGCTATGTTTGGACACCTAAACTATGACGACCTTCGTTTGTTAAAGGAATATGGTGTTACTCATTTTCCTACTATTCTTAGGAAACTTAAGAAATATGATGCTTGTATCTTAGGAAATCAAAACAAATAGTCTTTTCATGATTCTCATTCTAGATGTAACACCCTCCTCCCACATATAGCCAAGTAATCATCCAACCGGGCTAAACATGTGACAAGAGGCTACTATGATATTATTAGACCTCCTAAGTCACCTTAAGGAAGTGGGACCAATGGAAACACACAACACATACCTTTCACATCAACTACAGGACTCCCAGGAACCATCCCAACCTCTCACGTAAGTAGCCCTTGGGTCCCACTGAGTTTTTAGAACAATTAACCCTTGCACATTCTAATGATATGGTCTTGCAAGGTCCAGACGTCTTTGGACACTCCCATAACATGGTATGCCAGTGTCCAAGGACTTTTCTGCTCAGTGTTGTGCTAACGTACGTAGAATTTTAGCTACTTTTTCAAGCCCAGAGCCTAGGTCATGTTAGGTGTGGAGCCTAATTATCTTCTGTATTCAAAGGTTTCAACCGGATGTATACCCTAGGAAGACTGTACACCCCTCCACGCAAGGGGGACTTGTCCCCCCCGCGGGGGTTCGGGGGGGCTAATCCCCCCGGCTGTGGGGTTTGGGGGGCTCTGGTCCCCGGCAGGGGTTCAGGGGCAGTGCCCCTGAAGCTAAAAACATATGTAAAATTGCCTTGTAAAAGTATAGTAATTTCTATTCAATCTAGGCCATTCATTAGGAGGATGATCTAAAGGTAGAATTTATGTTTAATTTAGGTTTTTTTACCCTAGAAGGCAAACCCCTCACTATATATGAGGGAATTGTATTGCGTCTAGGTGTACCTGTATTCGGAGTCAAAAAGAGAGAGGAGATTGAGAACGAAGAGGGAGTTACAGTGGATTTGTTGTAGGTTGTATCTCTTCAGTTTGCTGGATAATATAAGAAAGTAAGGATTGGCTGTTTCTTCGTGGATGTAGCCCAAACTAGGTGAACCACATATATCTGTGTCTCTCTTGTTTTATGTGTTTTCTATGTTTATATTTCTACAATATTTAATGTGTTCCATTACTCCGTAATATATAATTTTCTAACAAGTCACTACCCAAAACTAAGTGACACCTTCATAACAGAAATATAACAAGGGAATAATGATACAAATATAATTAACTGAACAATGGATTGAATAGACCCCCACTAGACATGGCAAGAATTTCATCAAACATATCGCAAATATGTAATCTACATGTGCAAACAACATATTTAAGCATAGGAGTCTCATACTTATCTGAAAATCGCTAAGAAGCATTGTTCCCTTATATCATTAGCTACATTATCCTCTATTTGGTCATAGATACAATATTCACTCATTGACAAGTCAAAACATGAGGAAATCCATACATCATCATTGTCATAATACATTCCTATAACCTGCATAATAATAATAGAAATATCATGGATACATAAGTCATAAATTCCACATATAAACCAATACATTTGTAGATAAGATATTGAGGCAAGAACCTCTTATTAATGAATGCAAAATCCAACTCGGGATGGGACTACCACGTTCCACCTGACTATAGAATGGTTGAGCCAATTCTCTCTTCAGCCATTCACCCCCATGCCATATTCCAAACATGAATGTGGGACTCAAACTAAAAGAACCAACTAGGGAATCCCAAGGCCAAACCACCTCACCCTCATCAATAGAAATCAAGATTTACCGTAACTCATCCCAAATCACTAGGCCAACACATTAAACATGTAAAAACGAGTTTTACCACGATCTCCACCAGATCACTAGGCCAAAACAAGCACGTATTCCGCCGGATTTATACACTTACACTGTGAGGAATTTTCTCGTCTCCTAGTCTCTCAAGCTTTACTGTAATCCACAGTCCAATCTAGGGATCACTAGGCCCTAAACCTAGACACCACCCTCTATGATTTACTATCCTGTCATTTATTGGAAAGGATTCCTAGGCCTAATAAAGGGAAACCACCTCTAGGATTTATTGTATATCTCGTCATTCACCGATCGAGGATTTCTAGGCCCACCAAGGCAACACAAAATTCAGCTTTATTGTAATGCATAGTCTGTTTCAGGGGTTACTAGGCCACGTGTTCTGTTATTCATAGATCCACCTCGCTCAACTTCGAACCCATCCAGCAATCCAACTAAACCAAAACATGAGAACCCCATCACACCATGGTTATCTAGAAATGGAAAGGTTGGGCTGAAAATATTGTCACACATGGAAAAACCCATGCCATAACATAAAAAGAACTGCATGCAATACCATGCATGCCAAATCTAGCAAGGAAAACACACATGAAAATTTACATCTACAAAGAATCATGTTGTAGTTGCTTGATCTTGCTCTTCCTCCCTTCCTATTGTCTTCTTTGCCTTTCTTGCTCCAATGCCAAAGTGCTCCAAGAAAACTCTAAGTGTCCAAGAGTGAGAGAGAGAGAGAATAATGAGAGAGCTCCAAAACTAAACTAAAAAAAGGTTACAAACTGATCCTTAGAATCCTTTTTGTCAATTAGGCCTCTATTTTCTTCATTTTCTTCCTCACATGCAACCTATGACCTTGCACCTTCCTTTTCTCCTAATTTCCATTATTTGCATAAATAAATGTGCCAAAAATGCCATTTTTCCTTTTTGAATCCTTATCCATTGCCTTTTCCAATTTTATTAGCCATAATAAACCAAAGAACACCCACTAGGATGTTTTTCCCAACATTCATCTTAGAATAAATGTCTCATCAACCGTGGTTATTATTTTCCTTTATTAACTTTCATTACATGGAATTTTTACCATGGTTGTTAGATAACTCTCCCCCTTGGGGGACACTATCCTCAATGTTCAACCACACCTATATCTTAGCAAAACCACTGAAAAGAAATCATACTTCCCATGGATATTTATAACATAGCTCAATGCAGTATATACAATGATCACCCTGCTAAAAAGAAACCCAACATGAAAACTATAATGACATGACACCCATACCACTTATTGGATATTTATAACATAGCTCATGGAAGTATTTAAATCCATATACATATGTACATATATCAAAACATCACCCAAACATATGCCAAAACATATACCAAACATTATACCAAAAATTCTTTGCCTCAACTAGAAAACAATGAAGGATACATAACCCGCATATAATTCCCCACCCCCCATGTAGCTTCATCAAGACCAAAGTGCTTCCATTGCACTTTAATCTACTCGATTGCTTGATTCTATAGCATGATCACCTTTATTTGCAAAATACACTGAGGCTCCAGCTGGAATTATCCATCTGGCTCCACCTGCAATATAGGCCAATCAATGACATGATCAACATATTTAACATACTTCTTAAGTAGTGACACATGGAGTACATCATGGACTTTCATTGTTGGAGGCAATGCAATTTAGAAGGCTACTGGTCTAATCCTTTCAATAAACCTGAAAGGTCCACAAAACTGGGGTGCCAGCTTGACACATGATCCAATCCACAATGAGCCTTTCTTTGGTTTGATATGCAAGTACACATGTTCCCCAACATGGAACTCCTTGAAAAACCTATTCTGATCTACATAGCCTTTCTGCCTATCCTATGCTACTTTCAAATTTTTCTTGATTACCTACATTTCTTGTCCCATTTCCGCCAACATGTCTATTCCAGTCAACACTCTATTAACAAAATCACTCTAACTGATGATAGTATTGCAACTATGCCAATACAATGCCTCAAACAGACTCATCTTCAGAGATTCCTAATACCTATTGTTGTAAGAGAACTCAACCAGTGGAATATGATCTTCCCACTTTCGTTGTTGATGCATCACGTACATCCTCAAAATGTCCTCCAATATCCTATTGACCATCTCAATCTATCCATCTATTTGTGAATGATAAGCTATATTGAAGGCCAAATCTATACCAAAACCTGCAAACAACTCCTTCCAAAACTTGGAAGTGAACTTTACATCCCTGTTTGAGACAATCTTCTTTGGAACACCATGCAATCTGACCACATCTTTAATGAACACCTATGCTACATCACTAGATAAGAACGTAGGCTTCACAGGAATGAAGTGAGAAGCCTTTGTTAACCTATCCAAAACAACCATGATGGAATCATGTTGTCTTACTATCCTCGATAACCCTATGATAATGTCCATGGAAATGACCTCCCATTTCCACTCTGGAATCACAATCAGTTGTAACAGTCCACTTGGATGCTTACACTCTACCTTCACCTGCTGAAAAATAAAACACCTAGCCACAAAATCTGCTACATCCTTCTTTAGATTTAGAAAATAATAAACTTCTTCACTATGGTCAATGTCTTATGATAACGTGGGTGACCTGAATATGGTTTCATAGGAAAATCTCTCAAGATCACCTTCTTGAGCTCACTATTGTCTAGAACATATATCATGTCCCTAAATCTAACCAATCCATCTGCCGTGAGATGATAGTCCACATCCTATGCACCTGTACTTGTACATGTGCTACTACCTATATCTGTACCTATACTACTACCTGTACCTGTACCACCACCTGTACCCGTATTTTTACTCTTCTGCAACCTGTGCACAATCTCCATATACTTGACATATTATTGACTTTCCTGGATCATATCCTGTAGATCTATCCCATAGGAACTCATAATTGCTATATGATATACCTGTATCCGCCTGCTAAGAGCATATGCAACCCTGTTCTCCTTTCCTTTGATGTACTTGATCATGAATTCAAACTCCCTGATCATAGCCAACCATCGAGCCTACCTTCCATTCATATTTGGTTGGTCAAATAGATACTACAAACCACTATGATCACTCATCAATATAAACCTCTTGCTAAGAAGATAGTGCCTCCACATATTCAACACATGTATGATCGCTACCAACTTAAGATCATGTGTCGGGTCATTTTTCTTGTGATCATTCAATTTTTGTGACTCATAAAATACCACCTGACCATCCTGCATAAGGACTCCACCAAGTCCTCTCTTGAAATCATTTGTACATACTACAAATTCTTTGTCCAAATCTGCAAACTTTGACATTGGTGCATGTGTTAACAACTTCGTAAGCTGCTCAAAATTGGCCTCACACTCCTTTTTCCATTCAAAATTCTTACCTTTCCTCTACAATGATGTAATAGGATAAGAACTCTATGATAAGTTCTTGATGGGCCTCTTTTATTAACCTATCAATCCCATGAAAGATCTCACCTCATCTACATTTCTAGGAGTTTCCCACTCCATGATAGATCTTATGTTCTCTAGATCCACTTCTATGCCCTCCTTGGAGACAACATGTCCCAATTAATGTACCTTAGTCTAAAAGGAACTACACTCATTGAGCTTAGCATACAACTGATCCTCTCTCAATAGCCTCAGCACTACTGCCAAATGCTCAATATGCTCTTTCTCAATTTTAGAATATACCAATATGTCATCAATGAACACAATAACAAACTTATCCAAATACAGATGCAACACACTATTCATCAAGCACATAAATGTAGTTGGAGCATTATACAAAGCGAATGGAACTACAACAAACTCATAATGCCCATACCTAGTCCAGAAAGTTGTCTTGTAAATGTCCTATTCCTTGATGTGTACCTAATGGTATCCTAATCTCAAGTCAATTTTCAATAAAATTGCTACTCCATTAAAATTCTCAAAAAAGTCATTAATCCTCAGCAACGAATACCTATTCTTGGATGGTTATTTTGTTCAACTTCATGTACTCAATGCATAATTTGAGAGTACCATCCTTCTTCTTCACAAGCAATATCGGTGTGACCCAAGGTGATACACTTGGCCTAATGTGTCCCTTGTCCAACATCTCCTTCAACTATAACTTCAACTCTACCAACTCAGGTGTGCTCATCCTGTAAGGTGCCTTTGATGCTAGAGCTTTCCCTAGCACTAACTCAATAGAAAATTCACTTCCCCGTGAGGTGGAAAATCTAAAATATCTATAGGAAACACATCCTGAAACTGTTGTAGAATTGGGTACCTTCTCAAAACATTTGCATCCTCAAATTCATTACCTTTGTCACTAGAGTTATGTACTGTGAATAATTTACATGCTTTCCTACGACTATGATTTTCCTGCATCATTGTCACCATCCTAACTGATGTGGCTTTCTTCTTCCCCTATAAGATTCTTGGTTCCCAGTTTTCATCCATACACTCAATGGCTTTTTCATAACAATCCACCTTGGTCCTATTAAGGTACAACCAATCCATGCCCAATAACATATAACATGATCCCAACCGTAATACATTTAAATGTGTTGTTGTAGACATGCCATTCAACTAAAATTCACAAGCTCTTACCCAATGATGCACTCTTTTCTTTGTACATGTATCCAACTGCACTAACCAAGATTTTTCATGCACTCCTTTATTAAAACCACACTTATCCACCAAGTTAGGACTAACATAACTATAATTAGATCCAGGTTCAATCAAAATAGAAACAACTTGCTCACAAATCTTACCATCCATCTCAATTATAGATGCTTGATGGTCAACCCATTTGTTTTCAAGTGTTACATAGATATGAGTAATGCTCTGACCAACATCCCCAATAGTCTGTGCCTCCTGCACACTATATATCTGAGGCCTACCACACTTATTATGTGGAAAATATCTCTTAAGGTGTTCCTTACCATGTGTCCAACACTCCAACCGTCTAGTACCATCACCTCTATGTTGTTGTTGTGAACCACGTCCTTGTCAAGATGCACTGAACTTCTTTTGTGGTGCCACATTTTCTTTGTCTTCTGCATTATGAGGCCTTGTTCTTTTTGGCTTCCATTTACCCTTACTTTTATCCTTATCCTTCCCTTTCCATCCATACTGAGATTCATTCTTACCCTTTGATTTTTCATAGCAATGCTTCAATTTACCAATAACTTCCTCAAGTAACTAAGGCTCATCATACTCAATCCGATCTCTAAATGCTAATGGAAAACCACTAACAAATCATTGAACTTTAGCCTTCTCATATTTAATATTTGGTAGATACCTCAATAGCTCCAGGAACTTCGTCATATACTCTCCATTTGTCATTGATCCCATCTTTAGCTCATAGAATTCTTTGGTCTTTTTGTCGTAGTACCTTTCTGACAAATACTTCTTCCTGAAAATATTCTTGAACTCATGCCAACTCAAGTCCTTCATCCTGATGTCTCTAATCCGCTTCACATCTTCCCACCAAATATCTGCTTTACCTTTCACGATAAAGATAGCAATTCTAGCCTTCATGTTTTCTGTGTACTCATGCAACTCAAAAAAAAAATCATCCCAACTATCCAAGCCTCTACATCTTCTGGTTTCTTCAAGTCTCCATCAAAAGTAGCTGGATTTTATTTCTTAAACTCATCTTCAAGTATCCCCTATCACTCCTCCTGTAAGGATGATAACAATGATGATCATGATGCATGTTAGAACCATAACTAGAATAATACCTGTATCCAAAAACGTGTCGTCTCTAACCATGTCATATCTATCTGGCCCTTGAACACCATCAGACCTACTGCCATATGCCCCATCAGTTTTTTCCTCCAATCCATGGGTGATCCAAAGTGGCCCTTTCCACTGTAATTCTAACAAACTCTGAAGGAGTATCACATTAACCTCTACTTATTTCTATTGTGCTTGAATGATTTTTTCATTGTCTGCCTTACAAATCCTTATTTCTCCCTTCAAGCTTCTCAATGTGTCTACTAAGTCAGAAGAGTTCCCAACACCACGTTGCCCATCTAATTCATAGGGATAATATTTTTAGTCTACCATATTTCTAGTCATTCTGATCTATTTCCTGTAAGGCATACTATGTCAGCTAAACCAAATCACAATAAACCAATGTACCTTAGCAAAATTTAGGGAGGGTATCTCATATGAAAGATCAACCAATCAGCATAGTACATGTATAACTAATCATGACATCATATATACATATAATACATAAGCATATAAGCATATAACCATCATTCTAGCAAGAGTCCATTCATCAATGTATGACCATATCACTACACATACCATGACCTCATGCATGATGAAAACAACCATACCAATGTACACTGGTAATAAGCAAGCATAAACAACATGTAACCAATCATACACTCATGACGACACACTTCGCAATAGTAACATCCTCCTTCACATGGCAACACCACTACAACCATGACCAACACCATGCGTATGCAACAAGAACATGGTATTACAATCACAAGAAACACACACACAACTGATGTGAATGCATGACCAACACACAACCCATTTAGTCTGAGGAGTGAACCATGCTTTGATACCACTCTGTCCCTCCTCCCACATCTACCCAAGTAATTGGCCAACTGGGGTAAACTTGTGACAAAAGGCTACTATGATATGATTCAACCTCCTAAGTCACCTTAAGGAAGTGGAACCAATGAAAACACACCGTACAAACCTTTCACACTAGCAACAGGACTCTCGGGAACCATCCCAACCTCTCAAGTAACCATCCCCTGGGTCCCACTAATTTCTTAGACCAATTAACCCCTGAACACTCCCATGATATGTGTGTGTCATCATGCTGAAGGCTCTGGACACTCCCACAGCATGGTATTCAGTGTCCAGGGACTTTTCTTCTTAGTTTTGTGCCAGTGTCTCCACTATTTGAGCAACTTTTCAGGCCCAGAGCCCAGGTCACTGTCCAAAACTAATAACACCTTCAGAACAAAAATATAACAAGGAAATAATGATACAAATACAATTACTTGAACAAGGGCTTGACTAGACACCCACTAGCCATGACATGCATTTCGTCAAACATATCACAAATATGTAATCTACATGTGTAAACAACATATTTAATCATAGGAGTCTCATACTTATCTGAGAATCGCTAAGAAGCATTGTTCCCTTATATGATTAGTTGCATTATCTTCTATTAGGTCATAGATACATTGTTCATTCATTTACAAATCAAAACATCAGGGAATCCATACATCATCACTGTCATAATACATGCTTATGACTAGCATAATAACAACAGAAATATCAAGGATACATGAGCCATAAATTCCACATATAAACCAGTACATTTGTACATAAGATATCAAGGAAATAACCTCTTATTAATGAATTCAAAAGCCAACCCAAGATGGGACTACCACGTTCCACCCAACCATAGAATGGATAAGCTAATTCTCTCTTCATCTATTCACCCTTGTGCCATATTCCAAGCATGAATGTGGGACTCAAACCAAAAGAACCAACCAGGGCATCGGGAGGCTAAACCACCTCACGATCATCAATAGAAACCAGGATTTACTGTAATCCATCCTCAATCACTGGGCCAACACAATAAACATGTAATAACAGGCTTTACCATGCTCTCCACTAGATCACTAGGCCAAAAAAAGCATGGATGCCACCATATTTCACCACCTACACCATAAGGAATTTTCCTATCTTCTAGTCTCTTAAAACTTATCGCAATCCATAGTTTGATTCAAGGATCAGTAAGCCCTAAACCGAGATAGCACCCTCTAGGCTTTACCGTATATCCTACCATTCACCAGTAAGGATCCCTAGGCCTAATCAAGGGAAAACGCCTCTAGGCTTTACTGTATATCCTGCTATTCACCAGTTAAGGATTCCTAGGCCCACTAAGGAAACACAAAATCTAGCTTTACCTCAACCCACAGTATGTTTCAGGGTTACTATCTAGGCCATGTGTTCTATTATTCAGAGATCCACCTCACTCAACTTCCCATCCAGAAATCTAGCTCAACCAAAACATGAGAACCCCATCAACCCATAGCTATTTGAAATGGTAAGGTTGGGATAAAAACACTATCACATCTGGAAAAACCCATCCCATAATATCAAAAGAACCACATGCAATACCATGCATGCCATACCTAGCAAGGAAAACACATATGCAAATCGATACCTGCAAAGAATCTAGATGTAGCGGCTTGATCCTTCTCTTCCTTGCTTTCTCCTTCCTTTGTCTTGCCTTCTTTTCCTTTCTTGCTCCAATGCCAAAGTGCTCTAAGAAAACTCTAAGTGTCCAAGACTGAGAGAGAGAGAGAGAATAATGAGAGAGCTCCAAAACGCAATTGAAAAAAGGTTACAAATTGATCCTCATAATCCTTTTTTATCAATTACGCCTCTATTTTCTTCATTTTCCATTATTTTCCTTCATTTTCCTCCTCACATGCAACATGTTACCGTTCACCTTCCTTTTCTCTTAATTTCCATTATTTTCATAAATAGATGTGCCAATAATGTCATTTTTCTTTCCAAAGCCTTAGCCATAATAAACCAAATGAACACCCACTAGGATGTTTTTACCAACATTCAACTTGGAATAAGTAACCCATCAACTGTAGTTATTATTTTTCCTTTATTAACTTTTATTACATGGAATTTTCACCAGGGCTATTACACCAGAGCACATAGAAAACTTGAACTCATTCACTCTGATTTATGTGGCCCAATTTCTTTTCCTTCTACAAATGGTAATAAATATATGATGAAATTTATTGATGACTGCACCAGAATGTGTTGGGTTTAGTTATTGAAGAACAAATCAGAAGCTTTTGAAACATTCAAGAACTTTCATGTGTTATGAATATAATTCATAACAATTAGCTAAATAAAATAAATATAAATATTAAATTAATTAAATATTATTTAGGTTAATTAGTCATTAAATTAAGTGAAAAGGCATTTCTAAAAGACATGCCCATTCACGAAAGGTCACCTGCTAAGGTATAAAAGCAGGGTCCTCATTGTACATTCAAATCATCTTATACATTTTTATATAATAATAAATTATTACTTTTAAATACCTTTTGTGTATTTAACAATTAAATCTACAAGCTATCAAGTTTTCGTGCTTTAGCATAAGTTTTTATGCTACAGTGGTATCAGATCCATGGCACATGATATAATCATGTAGGCCTTTGAACGTAGTTCGCCACACAATGTGTTGTTACATTCATGTCGTGAATGCGTCGAACATTTTAGTGAAATTGAAGAAGCAATTCAGCATTTGAAAAAATCAATTGCAGAAGTTAAAGCATGTTGAGAGGAAAATGTGGAAGAAGAAAAAGAAGAAGAATTCGATCAAAATGTTGATCTTAATAGCAATGAAAATGATCTGGATGAAGATGATGTGGATAAGGACTATCTCAAAAAACAAGAAGATGAACAATGTCATAACAACGAGGAAGATGCTAAAGAAGACGTTAATGATGATGAAGAATCACTACATTTTGCAGAGGATCAGAAAAAGCAACCAGCAAGGCCACCTTTAGTAGGAAAGTCAATGTTTCCAACTAACAAAAAGAGACCACTTGAAGATAATAGACTTCTTGGTGCTCAAAAGCCACCTAAATTTCCAAGTACACCACCAAAAAAACCCAATTTATCCCAAATCAAATTTATAGTCCAAGTCAGCAAGATATTTGGAGAGATTTCGAAGAACAAGATAAATACGATGGAATTTGAGGGTAGCATTGTGATGAAAAAGTATTTTCTGTGCAAACTATTGGGAGAAGGTAGATATGCAGAATTATATCTCGGGAGGAACCAAGAAACGAGTGAGCACATTGCTATTAAGGTCATGGAGAAGGAAATCGAGGCTTGAGCAGGGATGGACAGCCAAATCGAAGCAGAAATCTCTACGATGAGAATACTATGGCAAAAATTGAATCTGCTTCATTTTTATTGCCAATACAAAGCAAAAAATAGAGAGACATTTTTGTCAGTTAAAGGATATGAATACTTGTTGAATGCAATAAACCCCACGTTATACACCTTGTGTCTTCCTTCGATTGAAGAAACCCATGCGTCATGCAAAGAAGTGGCCAAGATCATAGATGTAGTTGGCATCAAAGACAATGATTTGCCGATAGTCCCTCTTGTGAATATATTAACTCTCTTACATATTCTGGTTGTGCTTGATTTAAATCCAGGAAAGCCCTCCATGTCTTTCTGCTTCTACATCATCACGAATAAGCCAGTTAGACCTTAGAGCTACTATACTTATTTTCTCAGATTTTGTTTTATCAAAATGGGAGACGATAAAGTAGGGCATGGAGACATGTATGAGCCAGATTAGTCTATTCTAGGATGAATTTCATTCAATCAAGTCAGCCTTAAAAACCTAACCGACAATGAGCAAGCCGACTCTCAAAATCTCGACAATGGAAAACCATAGTTCAACATACATGATATTCAGCCTGGCCAAGAAGAGTTCCTTCAAGGTGAAAACCAATTCCAGATCATACAGGTTGACCATATGCGAGACTATTTGAATTCACTTGTTCATTGGATTGTATATGAAATTCATATCCCTCAGGATTCAGAAGCCCCTCAGAAGAAGGTAAACCTTCTTCACCTCAATTGCCAGTATAGCCATGCCAACACGAACTAGTTCCATTCCGTGAATGTATTTGACACTTTGGTCAGAGCTCTGCGGAGGAATTTTAATATGATGGGAGTAAAAATTGTATTCATTCATATCTAGTCCTACGTTACGCTATTGAAAGACCTCAATACAAAGACCTCAGCTCAGTATCTATGTATTGATATGCCGCAACCAAACGCTATGGAGACCATTTTGACTGGGATGGAGATACCAGATAAAGAGAACATGAGAGGGCTCAATAGTAGAACAGATTTAGAATTACAAACTAACTCTCTGCCAAAGTTTGACATAGTTTCGACTATTACGGAGATGTCGTAGGAGGAGGTAGAGAAGAAATGCCACAAGAGTAGAGTGGGTCCAGAATTACAAGAGGTAAAAGGTTTTATGGAGCTTGGATTTGAGTTCAGAAAGGACGAGTTGAACCGGCCTCTGCCAAAGTTGGAGATAGTTGTGACTGTTATGGAGATGCTGCAGCAGGAGGATCACTACTGCCAAGGCCCTGGTGCAACTTGCGGAGGGCGAGAAGTCGACTGGCCAATTAAGATGTTACGATACATCACCCTTCTCCAGTGTCACAAAACCAGCGGTTTGTATCATTGTCATCAACCGCTGCGTGTCTCACCCTACCAGGCGCTGTAAAAAAAGGGGGGGGGGGAAAGAAAAAATAATTTTTGTTGAAAAAATCAAATGGTTGTGATGGGTAGCAGTCGTCCATCGAATGTGGCAGTAATATAATTCAAATTAGAATTTATATAATATAAATCTATGGTTAGTTAATTTATGATTTATATAATATATAGATTATAGTTACATAAAAAATATATAATAAAAAAAGTAAAAAGATAAAAAAATAAATTCTTAAATAAAAAAAAGGGGGAAAAGAGAAAGAAAACAAAAGAAGACAACCTTGGACTCAAAAAAAGGAGTCATTAAGCAAATTATAGACTATGAGCCACCAGAGACCTTCCGCCTCACATATGCCAAGACGACAACCACCACAAAGACAATTGCTAGCATTAAAGCTTTGAGGACAAAGCTTTCGAAGGGAGAGGCTATGTTATGAATATAATTCATAACAATTAGCTAAATAAAATAAATATAAATATTAAATAATTAAATATTAATTAGGTTAATTAGTCATTAAATTAAGTGAAAAGGCATGTCTAAAAGACATGCCCATTCACGAAAGGTCACCTACTGAGATATAAAAGCACGGTCCTCATTGTACATTCAAATCATCTTATACATTTTTATATAATAATAAATTATTATTTTTAAATACCTTCTATGTAGTTAACAATTAAATCTACAAGCTATCAAGTTTTCATGCTTTAGCATAAGTTTTTATGCTACATCATGCATGGATTGAAAATGACGCACAATATCATATTGGATCTATTTGTAGTGATAATGGAAAATAATATACATCAAATGAATTTTAAAACTATATTCGCCAACATGGGATCAAACATCAAACAATTGTGCCTTATAATCCCCAACAGAATGGAGTTGCTAAACAAATGAACAAGACAATCATAAATATGGTACATTTGATGATGTCCTTCATGAATGTTAAATTAATGTTTTGGGTTGATGCAGTTCTATGTCTTGTGTATATAAATAATAGGTGTTCATATAATGCTATAAAAAACAAGACTCCCAATGAAATGTGGTATGACCACATTCCTTCAGTAAGGCATCTCAAGATTTTTGGTTCCACCTATTATGCCTTGATACCCAAGGAATAGGGAAACAAACTTGGTGCAATGAGTCGCAAATGTATCTTCTTAGGGTACTCAAATACATCCAAAGCATATTGTCTCTATGATGAAGTTAGTAAGAAGCTTATAATATCTAGAGATGTGATATCTCTTGAATCTTCCAAGACTGACAATTTTGTTGAGTGGCATCTTGATCGCTTGGATAGATTCGAACATGAAAAGTATTTTCAAGAGTTCGATAATGAGACTCCACATATTGAAGGGGGAATTCCTATATTGGATCAATTGTGTAATTTTCTTCTAAAGCACTCTCTCCCCCGCATGAAGCTCCAGCCATTGATGACACTTCGAGTGATGTGATTGACAGAATTGGGAGACTAAATCTTGATTCATCCCCAACTCACTCAATTGAGTAGCATGGTCCATCTCAGAAAGGTCCTGTAAAATTGATAACAAACACACTTGAAAATTTTCATCTTGATGAGGTTGGAAAGACAGGAATAAGAAGCTCAACAAGATAGAATGGAGGTGATGTAGACAATCCTTATCCACTTATTGATATGGATGTTTCTTATGATTGTGAACTGAACTTATCTACATATTTTGAACTAAATTTCTTCAAAGAAGTCGCTTCCCATGATGAATGGAAAGAAGTGATGTAGAAATAATATGATGTTTTAATAAAAATGACACTTGGAAGTTGGTTGATCCTCGATTGGGAATGAAACCATTTAGATACAAGTGGGTCTTCAAGAACAAGTATAAAGCAGATGGCTTACTTGACAAGCACAAAGCCAAGCTTGTGGAAAAATATTTTACATAGAAGGAATGGGTCGACTATGAGGATACTTTTTCCCCAAGGAAAAATGGGTTACCATCCAAACAATATTTTCCTTGGCAGCATAGAATGATTGGAAAGTTCATCAAATTGATGTAAAAACTACTTTCTTGAATGGAGATCTAAAAGATAAAATTTGTATGTCCCAACTAGAAGGATTTGTTGTGAAGGGTCAGGAAGTATACAAGCTTGTAAAATCTTTATATGGCCTCAAGCAAGCACTGTGAGCCTAGTATGAGAAGTTAATTGAGCATCTTCTGAAACTCAATTTCAAATATTATGATCTTGATGATGCAACTTTGATTTTCAAGAAAGTTGGAAAAACAATTGTATATGTTGTGGTATATGTAGATGATCTTCTGATGACATGGAACAATGAGATCTACATTTCATCCATAAATAAAGAACTGGGGAAAGGTTTTGAAATGACTGATTTGGGCTATGTTCACTACTATCTTGGTACTGAAGTAACTCAACAATGAAGTTTTTATTCCTCTCTTAGAAGAAGTACATTTTATATTTGTTGAACAAATTTGGCATGGCTAAGTGAAATCTTTTGACTACTATATAGGAATAGAACTTAAAACTCACATCCACTGAAGGAAAATAATTTGAGGATGCAACAAAGTACATACAAATTGTAGGAAGTCTCAACTACCTGACTACTATGAAACCAGACATTTCATTTGTTGTTGGAATCCTCTCCAGGTTTATGCAAATGTGTTGTGAGGGTCACTGGTCTACTGCAAAAAGAGTTATAAAGTACTTGAAGAGAACTCAATACTTTGAACTCAAGTATACAGAAGTGGATGACTTCGGCTTGATTGGATACTCTGATTCATATTTCGATGGTGATAAAGAAACTATAGCATCTACTTCAGGTTATGTTATGAATCTAGGATTAGGAGTTGTCCCCTAGAGGTCACACAAATAGTCGATTTCAACAAATTCCACAACTGAGGTAGAATATGTGGCAGAAGCTAAAGCTACAAAGGAAATTGTGTGGCTCGAGAAAATCCTTGAATATTTACAGGAGAAACAAGTACATTCAACTCCTCTTTTGATTGACAAAAATTCTACCATAAAATTGGCCAAGAACCCAAAGTTCCATAATCAAACAAAGCACGTCAATAGAAAATACCATCTGATTTGACATAATGTTGGGGCAAAAACAATCCACCTATGACATTGTTCCACAAATGAGCATATTGTAGGCATATTCTTCAAAGTCCTTGGAAGGGAAAAGTTTGAAAGATTTAGAATGATTCTTAGACTCACCAACATCCCTTCAACTTAAATGGGGAATGTTGACACCTAATCCAAAAGGATTATTGTAAATATTGTAAATATTGTCAGCGATGCATTTGAGAAAACCAAGAGACCTTGGAATTGGAATCCCTAGAGTCTCTCTTCTCATGTATAAATTCATGATATGGGTAAGTCAATAGATAAGTTAATTCAGAGTTACCCTCCTATCATGACATCTCATATTTCTTAGACTCACCCTCAATAAACGTGAAGTTCATGTCATTTTCTAATTTATTTTTTTGTTAATTTTTTATTTTTTATTAATTTTACAATTTGGGAACAAATCCCACATTGATTGGGTGTAGGAGTTGAAAGGCATTTTAATATAATGCATGGTGCACTATTATAAATCCTCCTCCCTCTCGACTTGGTGCTTGATGCATTGAGCGTTGGCTTTAGTGTGATGGTTTGATGTTGTATTTTGGTATGATGGTTGTTTGTTAGAGTGGTTTTCCTTGACTTAAGTTTGAAACAAAACATTTTTAACAAACTATATATATATATATAAACTATTTATTTACAAATCATTCTTTAAAAAAATTATGTTTTTAAAATTTAATTTTTTATTTTTCTATTTTATTATTTTACATTCACACTATATATATATTTTTTTCAAAAAGGGAAAATTTCCGAGACAAATTGAGACCCATTATATTGGAAAAGGAAATGGTCAAGCAAGGCATCCAAAAAGTGATTAAACTTATAATATTGAAGTTCCAACCATCATACCAAAATGTGGAAAGTGCTCAAAGATAAACGTTCAAGGAACAATGAGTAAGGATCAAAGGAATCAGCATGACATAACCAGAGCTCAAAAAAGGGGCAAAGTTTGATAATGAGGATGAGGGGAAACCATCAACCTAGACCATATTAGAGATCATATATAATTTTAACAAAAAATATGAAAGACATTTTTTATCAATACATTACAGTACACAATAGGCATCAAATAGGATTGCAGCAAAATCAAATATTCTATAATGGATCTTTACAATTGCAAGTTCACATGCTATATAAAGTCAAATCTTATTCATAAGTTCAAAGAAACAAGAATGTGTTATGAGCATGTCTTGAGTCCTCATAAAATACAATGATCATTGAATAAATGTATGAAACACATGTGGTAAGGATATTAACAAGCACATCTCATTTATGATGTACTAACCCATGAATTATGGAGGGGAATTTCAATGAATCATGAGATCAAAACATCTTTCCCATAAAATTTAATCAACGACAATAGGATAAACCAATAACCAATTAAATGTGGCTAAAATAGGTAAGTTTTGAAAATTTTAAAGTGGTGGCATCTTTATTTTGCCACAAAATATAGCGAAGTTGTTGGCCTACCAACATGTTGTAGCAGCTACAACACCCTCCAAAAGTTTGGCATGCATCCCATTTTAGAGCCTTAGTTTTTCCTTGATGATTGCAAAGACTCGGGCTCATCTCATGAGCTCGTGTCGAGTCTTTACACCCTCTTTGCTTGACTGCTCACCGATCATCTTTTAACATGTTGGTTGCTATGTCATGCTTGCGGTCTTGTTCTGGCTATGCTCAAGGTTTGTCTTTGTGTGTACAAGTTGTGTTCTCTATGTAAGTATCTCTCACATTCACACACAAATTTGTATGAAATTTCACGCAAGTGTCGTCACGGTCGTTCAACGATCTATCTCAAGTCACTCACACTTGTCGCTCTCACTCTTTAGTTAGTCACACTGAGCATATTTTTTCTTGTTGGTTTGAGGTGTATTGTCATTAAGTCATGTTGAGTGTATGTTCGCAAGGTCATGTATACATGATTTCACTCACTCACACATTTAACCATTTTCCAAATATCCATCGACTGGACCACCCTTCATCAGTCGGACCTCCAATAAGCTGCACTACATAGTCTCAGCCCTCAGTGACCACACAATGTTGCCCATAAATACGTAGAGCTTGAGGCTGCCCTTTAGGCAGTTTACACTGCACCATCCTAGAATCAACCTGGCTTACTATCACCCAGAACAATGTAGAAGTTTCAGAAGAAGCCATCTTAGTCTATGCTTCCTGCAATCCTATCTATGAAGCCTCTCGCTGATCATCTGGAGAATTTAACTTAAAGGAACCAAGGCTGCACTCATCCCCAAGAATGTGCAGAAGTTGTCATCTTGCCTTCTTATGCTAACTGAATAAAATGCATAGACATGAGAGACAGGCACCTGCTGCCTATCACTACACTATCTCTGCAAATTGTGCACTTTTTTTAGGCAGTACCCCTTTCAACCTACTTGCCACTCCTCCTGGAAATTGTACTGTTTTCATGGATAGTCCACCTGCCTCCCGACATTCCACTCAACCAAGAAACTGTGCATACATGTCCTGCTTGACTACCTCCTAGATTTGTGCAGTTCTAACTAGAAAACTCCCTCAGCCCTCTCTCAGCCTCCTCCGAAAATCTGCGTAGTTTTCACTACCATGCCTCATGCTGCTTGCATTGCCTTCCCTATAAAAACTACACATTTCTACCTCCCAACTAAGCCAGATCATACAAATGTCAATGTTTTCTTGGACTGCTCAACCCAACCTCTCAGTGACCTCTGCGTAGTTTTTCCTGTAGTGCCCTAGAGCCTCGCATCCCGGCCATAAATGTGCTCTGCACAATTTCAGAGCTTTGTCCTCTCTCCTAGTTACCTTCACCAGAAAATGAAAGATGATGCATCATGGTAGACTAGGGGATTTATAGATTTTATGTCGTCTTGTCATGAGTGATTGCAGAGACAAGTACATGGATGAGACATGGCATGAAGAAGAACGAGATGAACAAGGAGTGCATGCTAGGAGACTTGTTCGCAAACAGATGAACACATGAAGCATGCCAAGTACCAAAGAAGGGGATACATGCACATGCAACATCAATCAAACACCAAGACCATAGAAGACTCCGCACACCTTGTCATGTGGAGGTGAAGCTGTGATACACCAAGAGCACACTCATCGCTCAGCAGCACAACAGCTCAACATGGACACCACCATCAGCATGAGCATACCAGCAGTGTCATGTCAAGTTTTGTCATGAGTTGTCTCGACCACATCAGTACTATGGGTCATACTATTGTAATCAATGTAATGTAAAATGGAATTCAAAGAGACCCACATACGAAGTTGAAGAGTCATGTAAGTCAAACAATCATGAGGGAAGTCAAAGAGTCACAAATTTCAAGTTCACCCTTGGCTATATATACCCCTCATTTGTACATGCAAAATACTTCTCACCTTGGCTCCTCCCATGTAGCCTTGAGAGTCTATAGTCTTTTCTTTGAGGAGTGAGTAGTGGCTCTAATGCCCCATTACTGGGGTTAGTAATTTATGGTGTACATGTGTCTTGGAACTTTTTCTTAATTCAGAATCCTGTTAATAGGCCAACACATTTTCACACATGTATTGTATTCATTTGTAAGACTATTCTTTGGACGCTTGTAATGCATGTTTCTTTAACCTGTACTAAGATAGTTGAACTATTTTGGTTTTTTTAGTGCATATGTTGTGGAAATGTGTTGTATCAGTTTTTATTGTTGTCTCACCCATGTGGACTAGCCCTTCAGACACTAGAAATATTCGTTCTTGTAAACTTGTTATAATGACCATCGCACTTGTGTAGAATACTCCATTGGGTGTTTTACGTGCTATCTGTTCACTTTGTGTTTGTGACTGTTACATCCGTGTGGACTACTCCGCTAAAAGCTACGCATATCCTGCTTTGTTTTGTGTCTCTAACTGGGTTGAGACTCACTCTCACCCTCTCCCTCTACAGTGAAAGAACTTAGACACAAGTTACACTAAGCACTCCCCAGGCACATGAACCTCGTTGTTTGAAGAATAATTATACGACTCTCATGTGATGACAAGCAAGAACTAAGGCATATCTTTAAGATAATGGCAACCGGTCCATCATACCGGATGGTACTCCTACACCAAATAGTGTGAGGTCTAGTTGGGACTTCATATCTAGGAGATCCCCTGAATGTTGGCAGGTCAAGCGCCATCAACTCAACACTACCTCACATGAATGATAGGTCCATCAAATGGATGTTAAATCTTCCTTCTTGCATGGGGATCTACAAAAATAAATCTACATGGAATAGCCTTCTAGATATGTTTAGAGTGACTCCAGCCTTATTTATTACCTTAAGAAATTTTGTGGTCATAAACAAGCTCTTTAAGATTTGTATGCAAAAATAGGTAGCTTTCTTCTTACCATTGACTTCTCTACTGGTCACTCTAACGCCAATGTATACATCAAGAAAGAAAAAAACATTCTCATAATCCTTGTTCTTTATCTTGTTGACTTTATTCTCACTAGTATTAGCCTAAAACTTTTAACCCATGTAAAATCAAGCCTTAAGAAGAGGTTTTAAATGAAAGACTTTGGATAATTTCATTATTTCCTTAGTCTTCAAGTATTGAAAACCAAGAAGGAAATTCTCTTTCCTAATATAAATATGCATGTGAACTTCTTTGCCAGTTTCACATGGAAGATTTTAATTTATCTCCTTCTCCCTTCTAGTTTGGAATTTGTTGAGGTGAAAACTCAACACCCCCATTTTTGTCTTATTTATTTCTAATAATCGGGACCATTTCTGTAAATTTTAGGCTAAATCACCTTTTAATATTTTATTTTGGTTAAGTGTCCTACAATTTTGCCAAATTTTTATTTTCTTCATATTTCCCTTCCAATTGTTTCATTGTGTTCAACTTGTCGCTAGATTCCCATCAATTCTCGTTTCATCTCATTTGGTTTCACGGTTTGGAAATGGCGCTTCTCTGAATTCTGATGAGTATTACCGCATGGGCTAAAAAATGTACAAAATGTATATTATTTTATTTTTTGTAAATTAATTGTAAATATTGATTTTTCATAAAATTTTAATAATTGATTCATTTTTTTTAATAGTCCTACAAAATCATCGTAGCCAAATTGTTGAACAATTAAAAATATGGTGTTTCCAGATTTTGGAAATCTATGTTAAATCCCAATTTAAAATAAATTACAAGATCAGAAATCCTAAAAGTACAAAGTGGTTGTAGTTCTTAAATGTCATTAATTTTATTAACAAGTGGTTGTAGTTTACGATGGAAGGAACCACTCCATGTAGGCCCCACTTAACCTCAACTCCCATTTTCTCTCTCCTCTGATGTTCCCTTGGCATGTTATATCAGAACTTGTGTTTATCGTAACACCTCTTTAAAATATCCTTTGATATTTAAATCCTCTAATGCTTCGATATTGTACCCATAATATACCTCATTCATCCCTTGGCTTGTGTTATATCAAAAACGTTTGTTTCAATTAAAACAAACCTTCGATGACCGATGACCAATACCTATGATACCCCATACTCTCTTGTCATATATTATCAGAAACTTGAGATCCTTGAATATCGTAACACCTTTTTTAAAATCCTCCGATGTTAAAAAAATTAGATGCCTGATGTCTTCATTTACCTCCAATAGTTTTGACTATTCAACACTTATCATATATATGATTTCACCACATAATAAAGTCCCTTATGCCTCCCACTTATCCACCATGGCTCATACGTTTAGACAAAAGCCACTAGGCTCATTCACTTGGGACCAATAGCCACTTGACACATGTCTCATGCTATTTTAAATATTAATTAATTTATTTTAATTCAAAATTATTTTAAAATTTTCAAGTCCCACTAACACAATCGGTTGAGGATGGGCTTTATTAGTAATGTGGCCCAGGTGTTGGAATTAATACTGAGAAGGGGATGAATCAGTATTATCATATCAATAATTTAATTTCCCAAACAGATTTATATATGCTACTTCAGCTAAGTGAACTACCATGTACACTCGACTATACTTAAAGCAACCAGCGTATATGCAAAGAACTTTTGATTTAGACAGTTTATCATGTATTGAACTTTAACCATTATATCATAGATTTATTAGACAATGCAATAAAAGCAAAATAAAGCAACACACGTGAACACCATGATATAAGGAGAAACCCAGTGTGGGTAAAAACCACCTGTTGTTGTCGTCTTTGTCTTCTTTTAATAATAAGAAATCTGTTTACAATCTTGTACTGGTGCAGACTTATACCAGTATGCAGGCACCCACTTGCAGAAGGTTGCAACCTTCTCTCGTTCTCCAGTTACTACTAGAAGGGAGCTACAACCCCCTAGCTCTTGTATTAGCCAATATGTATACTAGTACGTAGGTTCCAGCCTACAGAAAACTTCACTCTTCTACCAGGGACCACGTTTCATGAATTTTCAGATTGGATACTCCTGGAACACAACACCACTATCTAAAGGCCACATTTTATTCAATTTTCATACTGGACCCATCAACAACATCATAACTGCAATACAATCATCAAGTACTTCTACATCAACCAATCACTAAAACTCAATCGTCATAACCTGAATCTGATCATTCAGAACACTGTCACCAAAATACAGTCACTAGAACCCAAAGCAAAACCTAGAACTCTGCAACAACAAACAAAAACATCTAAAACATACTTTATAAGGTATACACTACTTCTATGTGTTGAACCAGTGTGTATATGCACTTTTATGAAAGCCAACCAGTGTACACATCTATAAATATTAGTTCATAATTTTGCAGTTATTCCACACTTTAGTTATACCCAGATCGTAACATTTACAAAATAACACATGCATCAGTATTCAGATCTAGACTATATATGACCAAACCATATAATGATAATTCATTTCAAGCCTTAAGATCCTGATCCATCATTAGATCTTATCCCTCATCAACTGCCAAGGTTCATCCTTAGTTCAGATCAAGCAAAGCACCATAAGCCAATAACCTACATACTAGATCTCACACTTCATCAGATATTCGATCCTTGCACGCCCTAGCCTAATGATCTTCTCTTCCTTATATAGTTTTAAGCCTTTCTCAATACCATGGATCAAAAACAATTAGGACCAATACCTTGGACCAAATACCTAGGGTCAATACCTTGAACCAAATACCTTGGACCAAATACCTTGAACCAAAAACTTAGTTTTCCAACATATACGAGCTTTTCCTTCTCTGAAAGTGCGTGTGTACGTATATGCTACTTGTGTTCAAAGAACCTGCATGTATATGCAGTTTTGTCAAGGTGAACCTACGTATACCTCTCTTTCTTCATTCTTTGTAGTCTGATCTATAATTCTTTGTTGTTGACATGCTGCATCGTGATCTTTCATCTAAGTGAGTTGCCATCAAGGACAACATTTGTATCATAATGCCAACAATCTCCCTCTTTGAACTTGATGGCAACAACAACACCAAGTCACTCTCTCCCTTTGACATCAAGGGAAAAGGGTGGACCAAGATAATTTCTCCCTTTGACATACGTTATGATGGTCATGCTCCCCCTGAGTACATGCTAAAATGCACTGAAAATAGTCCATGCTCTTCCTGAGTACAAGCAGAGTCTGCAAAAAATATTTCCTAGAATAACATGACTCTATAACTCAACTATGTGAGGATGCCTTCCTATCAATGACTCATACATACATCCATCTCCCAATCGAGTGGGAATATACCAAATTTTGACTCATCCACCCAACCAAGTGGGGATAATTGTTTATACATGACAGAAACAAGAAATATTACATCATCCATCCTATGTAAAGTGGGGATACAAATTACATCATTTGTCCAAGAGGACTCATATCAAATTCCTAGACTTTTAAATGGCTTGAGTAACAAATGGTATAAATATCTGAAGCCATAGTTGGACTCAGCAACCATAATGCCAACAATATTAAATGTCTGTGAAGGCTAATGCTCCCCCTGAACTTGTGCTACATGTTCATTGTTAACAGGTCAATGATCAAGGCATCTTTGTTAGTCAAATAAAATTAATTAACGGAGCATATAGACATTAATCATCAATATCAGTCAGAGCACCCATATTAGATCCTACCCCACTGTTTTTCTTGTCTGAAACACACATACGCTCCTTTACCCATAGAAACCCATGTGTGTACGCGAATCTATTTCATGAAACATGCATATAATAGCATTTTTATGAAAAAATAGATTTAACAATAGGATGATGCAACAACTACTCCCAGCTTTTGTTTGAGATATTAAAATGTCTCTTTGGGCAATGGTTTAGTGAATATATCAGCAACCTCTTATTTGGAGGGAACATACTCCAATTTGACCTTTTCTTCAAGCACTTGTTCACATAGAAAATGGTATTTGATGGGTATGTGCTTGGTCTTGGAGTGCATGACTGGATTCCTTGAAATACTGATGACACTTGTATTATCACATAGAATGGAGATGGGTGGAGTGCATGTGATCTGAATGTCTTGCAAGGTTTGCATCATCCAAAGTAGTTGTGTGCAACAAGATGTTGTAGCCACATATTCTGCTTCAATTGTAGATAGCACAATTGAACTTTGTTTCTTTTTGAACCAAGACAATAACCTGGAACCCATATAGAATGCACCACCACTAGTGCTTTTTCTGTCATCAACACTTCCTTCCCAATCTACATCTGTATATGCATGAAGAGTGATATCTGTATCTCAAGGATACCATAAACCAAAGTTTTTTGTTCCTTGAAGATATTTTAAAATTCTTTTGACTACATGAAGGTGTGATTCCTTTGGATTTGCTTGCAATCTTCCAACTATTTCTACGGCATGCATGATGTCAGGTAGGGTACCTATTAGATAAAGTAGATTGTCAATCATGGATCTGTAAGTTGGTTGATGTACTGCTGTTGATTCATCATTTGAGCTGAGACTGCATCCTGTTACCATTGGGGTACATACAGGTTTATAATCTTCCATGTCATACCTTTTCAAGATATGTTTGAGATATTTGGTTTGTGAAAGAAAAATACCATCTTTATTCTGTTGAACTTGTAGACCAAAAAAATAGGTAAGTTCACCAAGCAAGGACATTTGAAATTCTTGTTGCATTACTAAAGCAAAATTCTGACTTATGGATTCTTCATTGCTACCAAAAATGATATCATCAACATAAACAACAATAATTAGCAATTTATCAATGTCAATCTTTGTATATAGATTGCTATGTGTTGAACCTTTTGAAAAACCTTGTTGTTGTAGATATTTGTCAAGAGGGTAATACCAAGCCCTTGGAGCCTATCTCAGACCATAGAGAGCCTTTTTGAATCTGCATACAAGTTTTGCATCATTTCCAAGAATGAATCCTTCTCGTTGTTCAATATAAACTTCTTCTTCTAAATCTACATTAAGGAAAGTAGATTTTACATCCATTTGGTATACTTTGAATTTCTGAAAGCTAGAAAAAGCAAGAAACATCCTTATGGATTCAAGTCTAGCAACAAGTGAAAAATTTTCTTCAAAATCTATACCTTCTTGTTGAGCATACCCTTTACAAACAAGTTTGGCCTTGTTTCTAATGACTTCTCCATTTTCATTCATCTTGTTTTTAAACATCCATTTAGTTCCTATAATATTTTTATCATGAGGACTAGGAACTAATTCCCACGTATTATTCTTTTCAATTTGCTCAAGTTCTTCATTCATGGCTTTGACCCAACATTCATCTTTGCATGCTTCATTAACATTTTGAAGTTCGGTGGAGGATAGTAATGCTAGATAGCTCAAGGTTTCTGTAATAATTCTTCTTGTTTGTACACCTGCCTCTTTTTCCCCTAAAATTTGAGTTTCTGGATGATTTTTATGAACATACCTGGATGGAGTCTTTTCTTCTACTGTTATCTCTTCTTCTGGTGCTTCATTGGTTTCTTCTTCAATATCATCGTGATTTGATGTGGGAAAATAGTCCCCATCTTCTTCATTTCCATAATCTTATGTTTTTGTTTGTTTTGGATTTTTGCATGCTTCATCAACTACAACAACAATACTTTCAACAATTTTCCCAAGTCTTTTATTATAACATTTATATATTTTACTTTAGGAAGAGTAACCAAGAAGAATACCTTCATCTGTTCTCAGCTCAAACTTACCAAGTTTTTCATTAGTCTTTTTGATATAACATTTGCTTCCAAAAACTTTAAAGTATTTTACAGTAGGAGTCTTACCCTACCAAAGTTCATGTGGAGTTTGAGTGTTGTTTACCCGAACATTTGCTTGGTTGAGAATAGTTATGGTGGTGAATGCAACTTCACCCCAGAAGGTTGCAAGAGTTCCAGATTCATCTAGCATAGCTCAAGCCATTTGTTGAATAGTTTTGTTCATTATTTCTACCACTCCATTTTGCTGAGGAGTCCTTGTGGTGGAGAATTTCCTTTTTATTCCATGTTGTTCACAAAAATCAAAGAATTCATTCGAGGTAAATTCCCCTCCTTGATCAGATCTGAGGCATTTGAATTTTCGATTTGATTCATTTTCAACCAAAGCTTTGAAGGCTTGGAATTTTTCAAATGCTTCATCTTTATGCTTTAGCAGACCTATCCAACACATTCTGGAAAAATCATCAATGAACAAAATAAAGTATTCTTCTCCACGAGGTGACTTTTTCCTTGATGGTCCACATATATCAGTGTGAACAAGTTCAAGAGGCTTACTAGCTGACCGTTCTTTTTCAATGAAGTGAGCTCTGTTTTTCTTACCAAATTAACATGGTTTGCACATTGTATTTTCAGGGATGTTGATATCTGGAAGATCACGAACAGCCTTGAATCTTCATGCTTTTCTTATTTGAGAAAATCTTAGATGTCCCAATCTTCTATGCTGCAGCTAGTTTTCATCATTTTGCTTAGATAACACTGTTGTTGTCCACCCTTGAGTATGTATAAGTTGTTTGGAGTTATTGTACCTTTGATCACGGTCTCCTCGATATCAAGTTCATGAACAACACATCTATTTGATCGAGACACCACTTCATTTCCTTGATCACACATTTGACTAACACTCAACAGGGTATGCTTTAAACCATCTACATACATAACATTTCCAACTTTAACCTTCTCTTTCAAGAAAACAGATCCTTTACCTTTTATGGCAGCAGGAGTGCCATTTCCAAATGAGACATTATTTTCCTTTTCTAAGGCATTATATGAGTGAAGTTTTTCTTTGTTACCTATCTTGTGCTTTGAGCATCCACTCTCGATGTACCATTGATTTTCTTATCCTTCTACATATAAGGCTATACCATATCTTTCTGTTTGAGATTCTTTCCTTCTCCATATCTTGGGATTTAATGGAGTTTGTTTCTTTTGAGATGATTGCTGAAATTTTCTCCTGCATTCAGATTCTTCATGACCAAAGTTGTTACAGATTGAGCATTCTATTTCATTTTCAAGAAGAGAAAAGTTATTATAGGAAATTTTCTTGACCCCTGTTACATACCTTTTATTTCATGCTTCTCTAGTCATGATGGTTTTGTAAGCAACACATTGAGAAGTTTTGTGCGCAAAATTATGACATGAAAAGCATTGCCCATTAAAGAAGTTCCTACGATTATCGAATCTATTGACCCGGTGATTGTAGTTTCTATTGATATTCATATTTGGACAAAAATGAGTATGATTTACCTGAGATTGGTTGTGGCTTCTATTCATCCTTGAAATAAATTGAGTCTGATTTACCTAGTGATCTGCTTTATGCCTTTATTGATGATATTCATATTGTTCACTAGTCTTTGTTGCATCAAGATAGCTTTTAGTGGAGGTTGATGGCTTCTGTGATTGAGATGCTTCTTCAGTATATCCAAGACCTGTCTTTATCAGAGGAGAATGTTGCACTTTGATAATTTCATCTAACTTTTTGATCCTTTAGCAAATCTAAGATTGAGAGATTTTTCTTTCTCAAGATCCTTTCTTATACCCACAATTTTACATTCTAGTTTCTCATTGTGTTTTTCTTTTTCAGCAAGTTGGTATGTCAAGGTATCTATAATCATATTCTTTTCTTATAAATAGATTTTTAGTTTAGAAATTAATTCACGAAGGTCATCTTCTTCTAAAGAATCCCAAAAATTATCATCGTCATAAGCCATTAGAACTCTATAGTCATTACTATTTCATCTTCATCACTATTTGATAAACCATCACTATCTTCATGAGTATAGTAACTTCTTTTATTTACAAATTTTTTGCTATTCCATTTTGCATATTCCTTCCCTTTTCCATATTTATCTTTATGAGGACATTTGGTAGCATAATGACTGACTTTGCCACAAGAAAAGCATTTGAAGGGTAGCTTACCTCCAAATCTTCTCGAACCCCGTTGAAGCTTCTTGACAAAGTTTACCTCATCTTCTTCTTCTGAGATATGTCATGATTCATTGTGTTCTTCCTTTCCTTTTGCTGAAGCTTTAAATGTGGCTTCTCTCATATCTGATGGACCTCCTTTTCTCATCTCAAAGGCAGTTAAGATTCCGTGAAGCTGTGTCATAGTGATAGTTTGCAGATCCTATTTTTCTTCTATGGAAAACACTTTTGATTCAAATTTAGTAGACAAGGATCTCAAAACTTTCTCAACTAAGGTAACTTCCTTTATATCTTCACCCAGATTCTTCATACAATTAACAACCTCATCTATACTTAATAAGTAACTAGCTATACTTTCATCACTGTGCATCTTAAGAGTTTCACACTGAATTCTAAGAGTTCGAAGTTTAGCATGTTTTACCTGAGAGTCTCCTTCGTAGCTCAGAATGATTTTGTCCCATATTTCTTTGGCTGATTTGAGCTACATGACTTTGAAAAACTCTGATTGTGAAAAACTTCACAATAACTTATTGACAGCTCTGGCATTGGTTTCATATTGCTTCTTACCTGTCATATCTATAGGAATTGTTGTTGGAAATGTATATCATCCTTCCACAATTTCCCAGACATCTGTTCCAAGTGATTGTAGATAGGTTGTGGTTGTTATTTTCCGATAAACAAAGTTTCTCCCATAAAAGATTGGTGGTCTGATGGATCCCACGCTTTCTTGATTACTCATGATGATGGATCTCCCTTCAAGCGATCAAGCTTCTTCTGAAGTACCTACTCTGATACCAATTGTTGGAAATAATATTGAGAGGGGGGTGGATCAGTATTATTAGATCAATAATATAATTTCCCAAATAGATTTATATATGCTACTTCAGCTAAGTGAACTTCCATGTACATGTGACTGTACTTAAAGCAACCAACGTATATGCAGAGAACTTTTGATTTAGACAGTTTATCATGTATTGAAATTTAACCAGTATATCAGAGATTTATTAGACAGTGTAGTAAAATCAAAATAAAGCATCACACACAAGCAACACACATGAACACCAAGATATAAGGTGGAAACCCAATATGGGTAAAAACCACCCGCTACTATCATATTTGTCTTCTTTTAATAATAAGAAAATATGTTTACAATCTTGTACTAGTGTAGACTTATAACAGTATGCAGGCACCGACCTACAGAAGATTGCAACCTTCTCTCTTTCTCCAGCTGCTACTGGAAGGGAGCTACAACCCCCTAGCTCTTGTACTATCCAATATGTGTACTAGTACGTAGGTGCTAGCCTACAAAAAACTCCACTCTTCTACCAGGGACCGTGTTTCATGAATTTTCAGACTGGATACTCCTGGAACACAACATCACTATCTGAAGGCCACATTTCATTGAATTTTCATACTAGACCCATCAACAACATCATAACTGCAATACAATCATCAAGTACATCTACATCAACCAATCACTGAAACTCAATCATCATAACCTGAATCTGATAATTCAGAACACTGTTACCAGAATATAGTCACTAGAACCCAAAGCAGAACCCAGAACTCTGCAACAGCAAACAAAAACAATTGAAACATACTTTATAAGGTATACGCTACTTCCATGTGTCGAACCAGTGTGTATGCGCATTTTTATCAAAGTCAACCAGCGTACACATCTGTAAATATTAATTCATAATTTTGCATTTATTCCAGACTTTAGTTATACCCAGATCATAACATTTATAGAATAACACATGCGTCAGTATTCAGATCTAGACTATACATGATCAAACCATATAATGATAATTCATTTCAAGCCTTAAGATCCCGATCCATCATTAGATCTTATCCCTCATCATCCGATAAGGTTCATACTTGGTTCAAATCAAGAAAAGCACCAGAAGCCAATAACCTGCATACTCGATCTCACACTTCATCAGATATTCGATTCTTGCATGCCCTGACCTAATGATCTTCTCCTCCTTATATAGTTTTAGGCCTTTCTCAATACCATGGATCAAAACCACTTAGGACCAATACCTTGGACCAAATACCTAGGGTCAATACCTCGAACCAAATACCTTAGACCAATACCATGGATCAAAATACCTTGGACCAAATACCTCGGACTAAAAACTTAGTTTTCCAACATATACGCGCTTTTCATTCTCTGAAAGTGTGTGTGTACGTATATGCTACTTGTGTTCAGAGAACCTATGTGTATACGCAGCTTGGTCAAGGTGAACATGCATATACCTCTCTTTGTTCGTTCTCTGTAGTCTGATTTGTAATTCTTTGTTGCTGACAAGTTGCACCGTGATCTTTCATCTGAGTGAGTTTCCATCAAGTACAACATCTATATCATAGTGCCAACACCAGGATCAAACCTCACGGAGGTTTTTGCACCCTTGTTAGGAGAGGAGACATTCTAAACTCCAATCAGCTTAGGGCTTGTGTGACCTAGACCAAGTGCAATCCCTAGGTGACTTTGATAGCTTCGATGCCTAGGGTTGCAGTTTCTCAAGCCACAAGTCAGCCTGAGACACAGCAACTCATAAACAAAATTAATTTTAATTTAATTGTTTAATTAAATTTAAATTAAAATAAAATGTAATTATTTGTAAATTAATTAATTTTTTTTAAATTAATTGTATTAATTAATTAATTTTTTAATAAATTTGTATAATTAATAATTTTTATTTTAATTGATTATAATTATACAGTTAAATAGATTAGAAATTTTAATGTAAATTTTCCTAATTTTGGCGCGGGCAGAAAATTTTTCTAGAACTATGACACTTTTGACACTACAACTTTGGAGGCTCATAAGTTGAGTTTTACTTCACCAAATGAAGCCTAGAATGGCTTGTTAGTTCAATAAAAACATCAAGAATATTTCTAAAATAGTTGTATGACCAGATTTGGTCAAGAACTGAATCTAAAATCTAGCAAAAAAATAAGCCCTGAATTTGTAACCAAAACTAATTTTCTGAGTTTAGTTTTTGCATTTTCATTTGCCTAAAGCTTCTATTGACTGCAAATCCTTTCGATTTTGTTCTATTTGACCAACAAGATCTTCAGAAGGATAAATGGGAAGCTCTGATTTATTTTTATTTATTTATTTAATTGAATTTTGATTGCAGATGTTTGTTTTCCCAAAAAATTGGTAATTCTGACTTTGATTTGCAATTTAATTTACTTTGATTGGTTTTTGGCAGGAGATCGGGTGGGGAGATAAGGAAGAAAAGACTTCGAACAATGGAATTGCTCAAGCAAGAGAGGAAATAGAATTTTGACCAATCAATTTGTTGAAGAAAATTTATTTCTCCCATAGCTCTCTCATTTTAGTTTTGATCTTGTAATTATAAATAAGGCTTTTGTAGAATGAAGAAAAGGGGTTCCAGATCTGAAACTTAGGGAGGAAATTCTCTACAAAGAGAGGGGATTTTGGACTACTATAGGTAGCAATATTTTTGTAGAGAATTAGCTAGTTTGGACCAAACTTGTGGAGATTAACACAGATGTATTTCAACTCTGAAAATTTCATGCTATCATGAAATTTTCTAAGAATTTCATGTACTCAAAGGATTTGATCAGATCTTTAATTTTTGCACACTATTATCGGGCATAGAAGTTGATTAGCGGCCTGCATGTAATAAATTTGATGAAATTCTTGATCCAGATAAGTTTGTATTGTTTGAATTTTTGCACTATTGTAAATTCATTTAATACTTCCCTTTTTTAATCATTTGAAAGTTATATTTTAATGATGGATCAAACTATTATCAAGTTTAATTATGAAATCGAATAGATAAAAAAAAAAACATTCTTATTAACTATTTAGCAAATTCATGTCAATTTTATCTTTGTTTTAATAATGATTTTTTATGAGAACTATTTCCTTAATGCAACCATATCTTTTAAGTTTGAATTCATTTTATTTGAAGTTGGATGTATGTGCACCAAAGATCTGATGACTATTGATTTGATAGATAAATACATATACTTGCTTGAACTAGTAATAAGTCTTGGAACAATTTCCTTTTCTTATTGACTTCCTTTTTATTCCAAATTCAAAGCTGGTTCAAATCCCTTTTTTACCTTGCTCTTGGTTAAGAGGGGGACTAATCCTTGTTTCAATCGAAATAAATTTAGGATTTACTTTATGTTACTTAGAGTAAATATGCTTTCAGTTTTAATTATTTCATTCTAGAAGTCCTCTTACACATGGGCATATTTTAGAGTGGCTTGGTTGAGCCATCAATTCAGCTTAAGGTTCACTTTCTTGCATGAGCTCTGCAAGAGGAAAGATCTGATGTCTCTTCTCTATGGGCAAGTTATAGACATACTATAAGACAACAGAGATAGACAGAGGGTAATTGGACCAAGTTTAACCAGTGGGAATGACCATTCCAAATGGAAAAGGATTTGATTTAAGTTCCCAACTAGGTGCTCTCCCTTATAATGTTGACATGGTCATTTTGGGCCATCAACAAAATTAAATGTTTTTCCATGTTCACTAAAGATGTTAATACCACTTTGTACTATCAGTGAGTTAGTAGCCTCTTATATTTGATATACACGCACTAAGAAAACCCACTCTTAGAATCATCAAATATTGTCTTGTACATTGTATTCATTGTAAAAGGATATTTCCCCCTTGAATATGACAATAATTATTGGTTTCCTATCATTTTTAAGGTGTAAGGATCATAACACTATACCCTTAATATATTGCAGTATCTTTTTTTCTACTTTTTAATGACTTTCATGGGGTGTTTGCAATTATGTGACAACCTCAATCATGTTTTCCATTTGTGAAATGCATTGTAATATTAATGTAAATAATTGACAAATTGGGGTTGAGTCAACGGACACGGATTCTAGGGACTGAGGAGGGTAATTGCTTGGGATTTGTATTTTCTATGATAGCCAATGAGGCTGGTAGGTATGCATTCTAAATGAGTTGGATCATGTCATTAAGAGGAAGTTGAAAAAAATGACAAGGCTTATGTTTCCTTGGAGAAAAATGCAAAAAAGAGAGGACAACATTGTTGAGAAGTTATGCCCAGAGCACACAATATAAGAGTGTGTCGTTGAAGTGCAATTAAAAGACAAGAAAGGGAGGGAGATATGGCACCACCCCATAGGATATGAAGGTTTTGTTCTGCACAAATTTTCAGACATGAGAGAAGAACTTTAGTTGTGGGGAAGGAATAGGAGGGGATTCAAGCATTGAAGGGAGGGAACTTCAAAGCAACATAAAATAATCACGTAGAGAGTGCATAGAAGGAGATGGAAAAAGAACTTTTGGTTGGCAAGAAGTCATGGAGGAAATCATTTCCAGGTGTTGAAGGCCCAAAAATCGGGTCTACAACAAAGGGGATACCCACCCGGTCCGAACCTTGGTTAGTAGCTCCTTTTCCATTTGGTATAGTGGGTCCGACTAGGGATATGGGACCAGTTTCCCAATTTATGTGTGTGTGTGTTGAGATTTGATATTTCCTTTCTAAAAGTTCCTAAGTGAAATGCTTTTATTCTAACTCTAATCTAATAACATGCAATTGTATTCTAAAAAACAGAAATATCTAATTCTACACTAACCCAGGGTGTAATCTTTTCGTTATGCGATCTAAAATGATTTCAAATAACAATTGTTAATAAAGATCATTCAATTGTTATGAGAAAAGAATCCAATAGAGATAAACCACTTCATATAAAAAGTTAGATGAAACAGTTGTGAAAAACATATCGCAGAATAAGCTACTCATACATTAAGCATAAATAAATAGCTATCACCGTACAAAAGTGCCAAATGATAACTCAAGCATTCACGCATGAATATATAAACAAATGAACATAAATATCACTTTAACACAAAGGCAGAAATAGTTAAGAGATAAAAAGTACCATTTATAACTAGTTCTACTCATGAGCTTCAAGCGATAATGATTTATCTCTTCTTAATCCAACATCCACTAACATACAAAAGTGCACATCAGAACTAGTAAGATATTAAGAGATATCAAATAAATCATGTTTCCCATTCATTCATCAAAACCTCCTGGAGGGCAAAGTTGCATATGTTATTTAGGACAAGTTTTTTAACAAATTTCAGGACCCTTCTCTAAATGCATGAGAAGGGTTTAAATACTACTAACTAAATCTAAAAATAACTTATTACAAAAATGTAGGATACGGTTTAAATGATCGTCCTCATTTCAGGCAAAAATAAAGCAAAATTAATACTAATATTGAATCTAAAACTAAACTAACTATTTGTGTATCTATTCCTTGAGATCGCAAGCATTCAGCATTTGTTTGAGAAGAGTCAGCTGGCCAACTTCAGACTTTAATTGTCCTGTGAAAATGGAATCAGCAAGAGTTGGCGCCATCTTCTCAATAGAATTGATGATACATTTGAGAGTCATGCACTGGCTGTGTGGTTTTACCAAATACGCCCAATAAGAATCCCAATTCAGCTTAGTTGATCTTTTGATTGATTCTGCCTTTTATTGAGCCTTTCTGTCTCCAGCCTATTTGCGATTGCTGAGCATATATACATACCATTTTGAAGATATTTCTAACAAATACCACTGGTTTTAGGATTCAAGTTTTACTTTTTTACCTGTAGCGTTCTTTCCTATAAATTTATGGGCTTACAAGTGACTGAGCAATTAGAGGCTTTCCTTTTCAAGATGTTTTGCCCAGCGATGCGCGATTAGCAATAGGCTAATCGCGCATCGGAAACTGCCTATGTTTCTTGATCTGGGCTTCCCTGGTGCGATTTTTTGCCTCTTGCGCGTTTTTTGTTAGTGGATATAAAGCTTAAATTTCGTGAAAATAACAATTCTGTAATTTCTTGACCCTGAGTCTTAAATCGTCTATTTTTTATGTCAGCGCTATCCAGTACCCATTTAACCATGTTCATGTATGGAAAAATTTTGGGCCTAGCCGCTA